>CAUYQG010160367.1:0-37786 GCA_963574415.1 Tarsius wallacei | reverse complement strand
GTGGTAGCGCGCGCCTGTAGTTCCAGCTACTTGGAAGGCTGAGGCGGAAGGATCGCTGGAGCCCAGCAGGTCGAGGCTGCGGTGACCGGGAGCGGCCACTGCACTCCAGTCTGGGTGACATAGTGAGACTCCAACTCAAAAAAAAAACCAAACCCCAAAAAACAAAAACTGGTGTTGGTTAGGGATTTATTTTTTAAAAACATTTAAAGCATGTAAATATATATTCATTCATCAATCTTTTGATGATGAAACAAAATCTTTCTCTAAATCTAGGACTTACAATTGAAGATTCAAAAAGTCTTCTTATAGACCACGTATACATAATTAATTCATTGTTTATTATTTTCTTTGAAAGTGGAGTTAGGAACTTAAAAACACTTGAAAATAAAGTTGGTTACAGAATCCTTTTATATATTGGGCTTGTTTTTTTCCTAAATCATTTGAAGACATATTACCATATTTAATTTGACAGAAACATTTTTAATGATTTATGTTTATTGAGCTGTTCCAAGGGATTCAGCTTAATTTTCATAAAAATAATAACCACCTTTCATGTTCATATTTTATAAATTTATATAATAGGTTATTAAATTATTATGTAATTAAATTTCTTTGCTTAATTGATTTGCATCATTATATATTACAACAGGCACAACTGTTAGCATCAGGCTTGAGAATGATGGAATAATTTTTGTGTCTACAACTGAATCATCTATAAGTAACTAAAATAAGCAGTCCATTCATCCCAATTATATTAATTGCTTCTATTAACATTCTAAAGTTCTGAAAACCAACAAATGTGAGTTAGTTGAGCATCACTGAAAAATTATCTTAATCTTTTTTTTTTTTCATTTATGAGTCCAGGGAATCCCACTGCAATAGCTGCAATATAGTTTGAATGATTTTTCTATAAAATGATAAGCAACAGGGTTAAATTTGGCTACATGAATGTCAGCATTTCCTGAGTCATCAGGAAAAGGAAGTCTAAGATTTGATAAAAGGAGACAGAGATAAAAGGGGGCAATTATTACTCTAAGCTGGAATAAGCATTTTCTCATCTTGAGGATTCTAAAGTGTAACAAAGAGAATCTTGACATTGATCAATATAGACAACAACAAAAAATTTATGATTTCTGTGATACTTGAGACAGTTTCCATTGCCAAATAAAATTTTATATTTTACGTCTTAATGGCTTTCTGTTCACATGGGAGCCAGGAAATGTTTTCAACAAAGACCGTTTTGTAAAGAAAGGTTTTCATGAAGATTTTTTTTATGAAAAGATTTTCAAATCAGCTTGTAACAATTTCATCCTCCAACTCAACAATGCGAGCATGTCTATTCTCAAAACAGGAAAGGAATGGGAAAGGAGAGATCATTTTTTCTCTGAGAAACAAAATAGTAACATCCTCAAAACAACAACAACAAAACAGTCACCATCACAGCAAAGCAAACAGCAAAATAGCTTTCTTTTGCCTCATAGTCCATTCCAGTTCTAGTCCCATTTCTTAGCGCACCTTAACAGCAAAATGCTTAGAGTTGTCAATATTTGCTATCTCTGATTCCTTTTCCCCTGTTTTTTTTTTTTTTAAATTCATTCTAAAGCAATTATTCTCCTCCAATAGTTTGCTGAAACTGTTCCTGTCAAGATCAATAATGACCTTCCATGTTGCTAAATCCAGTGGTGAATTCATTGTCCATGTCTCACTTGACCTATCAACAGCATTTGACTAAGTTACCGTGCCCTCTTCTTGGATATACATGTTTTCACTGGGCTTCTAGAACACCATGAAACTCTTAGTTTAATGTCTGTGCCATTAGCCACTATTTCTAAGTCTACTTTCTTGGCCCACCAGCTCTTAAACATCAGAGCATAGCAGAGAACACTATTCCTTGGACCTGAAACTCCCTAGTATATCTTACCATTTTTAAGGTTTTATCATCCATAAACTGTTAAGGCCTACATTTGTATATCTGACCTATACATTTCCCCTAACATCCAGACTTGAATATCTAACTTCTTATAAAAAACTTGAAATTCTAATAGAAATCTCAAAATCAACATGTCCCAAATTGAACTCTTAATCTTCCCTCCAAACTCCTCATCAGACTTCCCTGAGTAAATGACCACATCATCTTTCTTGTTGCTCAAAGACTCTTGGACTTACCATGATTTAAGGTATATTCCACAACCTATCACTTCACAAGTCCTGGCGCCATTGCCTTCAGAATATATCCAAAATCCAAAGACCTTTATTACTTCTGCTTACCACCCTGCCTTTTGCTTAGATTTTTACCAATAATCCCCTAACCTGGTCTTCTTACCTCCATCCTTCCATCCTGCAGTCTATCTCCACAGAGGTGCTATAGTGGTTTTTTTAAATGACATGCCACATCTTGTTCTTCTTCTGCTTGAAACCACTAGTGGCTCCCCACCTCCTGTGAAGTACAGCCAGTGCTTCAAGAAGTCCCTGCAAGAGCAAGACCATGTTCTCTCAGACTCAGCCTGACCACTTGGCTCCAATCTTACTAGTACTCATCTCTGACCTGAACAGATCTATGTCTGCTTTGGTTCTTTAACACTGGCTACTCCCTCAGCCTGGAATACTGTATTTCATTTTATGCATGTAGATAGATAGCTTTTTAATTTTATTTCAGGTTTTGCTCAAATGTATTTTGACACTGATGCCTTCACTAACTACCTTGTTTAAATAGCAATACCTTCCTCCCCAACATTATCTTTCTCTACTAGGGGAAGGACAGCCTCCCTCTTGCCATATCAGAGAAAGTATGGCTCCTTAATTTAAAGGATTTATTGGTTCAGGGAGAGTGAAGTGGAAAGAGGCTTCTCTCTTTCAGCAACCTAGTCATCTTCTTGCACTTGAATCACCAAAAAAATCCTCATCACTAGAATATCACTTAGTCAACTTGTGACATATTTGACAAGTAGCCGCTGAGTTAAAAAAAATGTGGTTCCGGGCATCAATAATACATGTTGACATTTTTAAAACTAACTTTTGCATAGTTTTTGACCATGTACACTTTTGAGAATAACTTTAGAGTCAATAACTACTATTATTGCAAGCTTGTATGAGTTACAGAATTTTTGTGCATGTGCTTCAAATATATTATCTACTTTAATTTTCTTATCGACTCTTCAGTGTAAATATTATTATCTTGATTTCCTAGGTGAGAAAACTGAGGCTCAGAGGGTTAAGGAACTTGCTTTATGATACATTCGATAAGTGGCAGGTTCTGTGGACAGCCAGCCATGTATTCTTTCCCTGTACTGTACCACATTGTAGGAAAGAGGAATGGAGATCGATGGATGTGTGGAACACAGTATTTCAAATAGAGTGAAGTAGTTCACATTTCAAATCTTAAAGCAAATTTTCATGTGTTTTGAAAATAAAAAGATTTTTCCCTGTGTGTTTTTGCTGTTAGAAGATGTTCATCTCTGATGAAATAAAACAAAATAAACAGATAAATAATAGCCCTCCTCCAACCACAAACTCTTTGCAAGCATGATGGACAGAATTATGAAAGAAGTGTCTGACCTTCAAGAAATCATGTGCTAATGAACACATGTGCTAATAAACATGAGTCACCTTATATTTATCTTGCATTTCTTGTTTACAAATCAGTTTGATTCACTTAAGTCACATGAAATATACATGAATATTTTTCCTACCTTGTGTTATTTTTAGCTTTGTCTATAAGATGAAAATTTATAAGAACTTTTAAAAGATCAAAATCATTCAGAGATTTTTTTTTGTCCAGGATGAGTGCATATCAATGTATGTTGCTTGTTCATAATACTTATAAGCAGGAAGGTACTTCATTGGTCACTATCCTGGACACCAGTGATGATCACAAGGCAAGATGATAGGGCCTCTAGCAATATAGGAGATAGAAACACATTTTTTTCCATCATTTTTAAACTGCTGAGTCTAAGAACATAGTTCATGAATACAAATACAATTTCACAAAATAGTCATATGCAGGAAATGAGAGGGAAAAAGAATCCTGGTTGCATAACAGATCTATGGAATGCAGCGTGATCATAACAACAGCTATATGATAATTGCAGCCACTATAAAATGTTGCAGCAGAAAATTGTTATAAAAATGCAGTGATTCAGTACTGTGAAAATATAGAAATTGCTTTTAGTAGAAGGATACTATTGCTGCCTCTTCAGACTCTGGTGGAACAGTACAGGAAGAGAAGATAAGAAGACATGCATGGACTCCATGTGTTAGATGTCAGTGCAACAATACTGAGACAAAAAGAGTCAGTTTAATTCATCCTAGAAAAGTGCTCTGACAAGACATTTAATATGTGTTTGTTCTGTATGTCTTTATCAATATATAGAAAAAGTATGATAATAAATTGGATAAAGGAGACTTACCCTTTTGAAAGTACCATGAAACTACTTCAGTTCAATAGGCCCACTACTGAGGGCAGTTGAGTTTGGAGGCCAAGAACTGAAGCAGTGGAGTCAGGCAGATTTCAATTCTACTCTTCGATCTGACAGCCACCCCAGTAGGATGATATGGGGAACATGTTCATTGCTTGATTCTTCAGTTTTTCAATCAATAGAGCACAATAGGGAGACAGTCAGGATAAAAAGATAATCTAAAAGTGCTGCGAAAAGGGAACACTCCTACACTGTTGGTGGGAATGTAAACTAGTGCAACCTCTGTGGAAAGCAGTGTGGCGATGCCCATTGAATTTTTGTTGTGTTTTCAGGAGTTCCCTATATATTTGGAATACTAATCCCTCATCAGATATATGATTTGCAAATATTTTCTCCCATTCTGTTCATTGCCTTTTTACTCTATGGATAGATAGTGTCTTTTGATGCACAGAATTTTGTAAGGGATTTTTTTTTTTTTGGTGTGAAATAACCACAATCAGTTATTATTGTTATCTCTCATGATTTTGGTGATTGAGCTCATCTGAGTGGTTCCCACTCAGAGTGTCTCACCTGGCTGCCATGAGACAGGGATGATACTGGAATCATCCTGAAAGCTTTTCACTCACATGTCTGGCACTGACACTGAGGATATCCAGACTGTTAGGGGCCAAAATAGCTAGGGTTTCTCTAACTCTTTCTTCAACTTCATGTAGTGTGTTCACATGTACTTTACAGCCTGGTGGTTTCAGGGCAGCAGTATTTATATGTTCCGAAGACATGTTCTGAGTAAAAAAACTAAATGAAAGCTATGTTACCTTTACAAATTATTTTTTATTGGCACGTAATAATTGTACATCCTTATGGGGTACAATGTGATATTTTGATACATGTGTATATTGTGAATTGATCAAATCATGATAATTAGCATATCCATCGCCTTACACATTAATCATTCTTTTTTGTTGTGAGAACATTCAAAATCTTCTTTTCTAGTTATTTGAAACAGGCAATGCATTACTATTAGCTGTAATCACCCTACTGTGCAATAGAGTAGTAGAGTCTATTCCTTGTATCTAACTGTAATATTGTAACCCTTGATCAACTTCTCTCCATCTTCCCCTCCTGTTATTTTTCCTAGTCTCTGATAACCACAATTTCAATCTGAACTCAGACCAATTTGTTTTAGATTTCACATGAGTGAGATCATGCAGTATTTGTCTTTCTGTGCCAACCTTATTTCATGTAAGATAGCGTCCTCCAGTCTCATCTATGTTGTCACAAATTACAGAATTTCATCCTTTTAATGTATATATATATATATATATATATATGTATGTATACAGGTATGTATATTTCTTTGCACTTCTATTGATGGGCATTTAGGCTGATTCCATATCTTGGTTATAATAAATTGTGCTGCAATAAACATAGGAGTACAGATGTCTTTTCAACATGCTTATTTCATTTCCTTTATTTCATTTGCTATACCAAGCAGTGGGATTACTAGATCATACGGTAGATAATTTTTAATATTTTGAGGAACCTCCATACTGTTTTCCACAATGGCTGTACTAATTTGCATTCCTGCCAATAGTGTATTAAAGTTTTTCTTTCTCCATATCCTCGCCAACATTTGTGTGTGTGTGTATGTGTGTGTGTGTGTTTTTCCTGTCTTTTTGATAATAGAACAGCCATTCTAACTGGGGTAAAGTGATAGCTCCGTGTGATTTTGATTTGTAATTCTCTGATGATTAGTGATGTTGAATCTTTTTTCGTATGCCCATTGGCCATTTATATCTTTTTCTGAGAAATGTCTATGCTAGTTTTTAACCCATGTTTAAATCAAATTATAACCCTCATGAATGCTGAATATTAACCCCTTGTCAGACGTATAATTTGCAAATATTTTCTCCCATTCCATAGATTGTCTCTTCACTTTTTGGTTATTTCCTTTGCTATATAGAAGCTTTTTAGTTTGATGTTGCCTCATTTGTCTATTTTTACTTTTGTTGCTTCATGATCTTGAGGTCTTGTCTAAAAAACCCTTGCCCAGACCTATATCGTATAGCATATCCCCTATGTTTTCTTCTAGTAGTTTCATAGTTTTGGATCTTGCATTTAAGTATTTCATTCATTTTGAGTTGATTTTTGTATGTGGTGAGAAATAAGGGTCTAGCTTTATTTTTCTTTTCACGTGGATATCCAATTTTCTCAACACCATTTAGAGAATAGACTGTTTTTTCCCCCACTGTGTATTCTTGACACCTTTGTCAAAAATAAATTGACTAACAGTGCACAGATTTGTTTTTGGGCTTTCTATTATGTTCCATTAGTCTATGTGTCTGTTTTTATGCTAATACCATGCTGTTTGGTATTGTATACAAACATACAATACTATGTGTTTGTATATATTTTGAAATCAGGTACCATATTGCTTCCAGCTTTGTTCTTTTTGCTCAAGATTGCTTTGGCTTCTTGGAGTTTTTTGTTATTTCATTCAAATTTTAGGATTTTTTTTTCTATTTCTGTGAAAGGTGATATTAACTTTTGATAGGAATCACTGACTCTGTAGCTTGTTTTCAGTAGTATGCATTTATTGCACTATTAATTCTTCCTGTTCATAAACATGGGCTATCTTTCCATGTATTGCATCTTATTCAATTTTTTTACCCAATATTTTAGCATTTTTAGTGTAGTGATCTTCCACCTCTTTGGATAAATTGTTCCTAGATTTTTTGGGGGGTGAGGGTAGCTATTGTAAATAAGATTACTTTGTTGGTTTCTTTTTTAGATAGTTTACAAAGAAATACCACTGATTTTTACATGTTGATTTTGTTTCCTGCAACTTTACTGTATTAGTTTACTAGTTCTAACTGGTGTGTGGTGTGTGTGTGTGTGTGTGTGTGTGTGTGTGTGTGTGTAGGATTTAGGGTTTTCTATACATAATATCACGCTGTCTGCAAACAGATTTCCTCTTTTTAAATTTGAATTCTTTTATTTCTTCCTTTTATCTAAGTACTCTGACTAGGATTTCTGGTACTATGTTGAATAGTAGTGAGAGAAGAGGAAGGAAGAAACTCGTCAGGCAGACAGGGTGGGTCCCCGGTGGAACTTCCTCAAGTTGGGAATGGTCTAGCATCTGAAGGATCAAGCTGTAGGTTCCAGATGGAGTCCATGGACTGGAGAACTTCTGACCACTTTTGGCATATTTTCTCTCTGCTGGCCCTTATTTTGTCCTCTCCTGGTTGGTCCTTTGTGCTATACGCTTAATTTTCCCCTCCATATTTCTTTCTTTCTTTTTTTTTTGAGTTGGAGTCTCACTCCGTCACCCAGACTGGAGTGCAGTGGCACGCTCCTGGCCACCGCAGCCTCGACCTGCTGAGCTCCGGCGATCCTTCCACCTCAGCCTTCCAAGCAGCTGGAACTACAGGCACGTGCTACCACGCCCAGTTAATTTTTGATTTATTGTAGAGATGAGGTCTCGCCAAGTTGCATGGGCGGGTCTCGAACCCACCGGCTCAGGCAATCCACTCACCTTGGCCTCCCAAAGTGCTGGGATTACAGGCTGAGCCACCGAGCCCTGCTATGCCTTTTTCTGATTGGTGCATTTTCAAGCCCATCAGGCAGCCAATTAGCACGCACTTCCCCATTTTGAGCCCATAAATACCCCTGAACTCAACTACATCACCAGCAACCCACTTCTGGGTCCTCTCTCTCTGCTGAGAGCTTTTGTATTGCTTAATAAACTACGACTTACTTGCTCTTTGATGTCCACAGTCATTCTTCTAGGTTATGAGAGAAGAACCTGGAACTTGCTGAACTAAAAGCTGTCTGAACTAAAAGAGTTGTGTGAACTAAAAGAGCTGTAACATTTTTGGGGGACTCCCCCACAAGAACCTGGAACTTGCCAAACTAGAAAAAAACTGTAACAGAACTCACCAAACTAAAAGAGCTGTATTCGCTGAGCTAAAAGAGCTATACTTGTCAGACTAAAAAGCCATAACAGTAGTGGTGAAAGTGGATAGATAATCTTGTCTTGTTTCAAACCTTAAAGGAAAAGTTTTAAACTTTTCCCCATGAAATATGATGTTGGCAATGGATTTATCATAGATAACCTCTAATATGGTATGTTCCTTCTATACCTAATTTATTAAGAGTTTTTATTATGAAGGGATGCCTGAATTTTTTCAAATGCCTTTGCTGCATCTATTAAATGATCATATGGTTTTTATCCTTCATTCTGTTAATATGAACTATCACATTAATTGATTTGCATATGTTAAACCATCCCTGAATTCCTGGGATGAATCCCACTTGATCACAGTGAATAAAATCTTCAATGTGCTATTTAATTCTGATTACTAGCATTTTGTTGAGATTTTTACACCTATGTTAATAAGGGACATTGTCTTGTAGTTTTTTTCTTTTGCTGTCCTTGTGTGATTGTGGAATAAAGATAGTGCTGAAATTTTCTTGAAGATGAATTTATTTTTCTTCTGTTGCCTGTGCCTTGGGTGTCATATTCAAGAAATCATTACTAAATCCAGTATCATAAGGGATTTACTTTATGTTTTCTTCTAAGAGTTTTATAGTTTCATGTCTTATGTTTAGGTCTTTGATCCACTGTGGGTTACTGTTGGTATGATATTAAGTAAGGATCTAACTTCATTCTTTTGCATATGAATATCTAGCTTTCCCAGCACAATTTGTTGATATTATTTTCCTATTGAATGAATTTGGCACCTTGTCAAAGTCATTTGACCATATATTTGCGGGTTTATTTTTAGAATTTCTCTCTTATTGAGTATATGGCTGTCTATTGTCTTTATGTCAATACCACACCATTTGATTACTGTAGCTTTGTAGTAAGAGTCAAAGTTAAGAAGTGCGCGTCCCCTAGCTTTATTCATTTCTTTTTTTAAATATTGTTTTGGCTATTCAGATTCCCTGAGATTCCATATGAATTTTAGGATGGGTGTTTTTAATTCTACAAAAAATATCATTGAGATTTTGATAGGCATTGCATTGCACCTGTAGGTTGCTTTGGATAATATTGACACCTGAACAATGGTAAGTTTTTCAATGCATGAACATTGCATGTTTATTTATGTCTTCTTCAATTTATTTCAGCAATTTTTTATAGTTTTCATGTACAAATCTCACATCTCCTTAGTTAAGCTAATTCCCAAGTATTTTTTGATACCATTTTAAATGGAATTGCTTCTTCATTTTCTTTTCAGATTGTTTATTTTTAGGGTGTAGAAGTACAACTAATTTTTATGTGTTGACTTTGTATCCTGCTATTTTGATGAATTCATTTATTAGCTCTTTTTTTAAAATTTTAAAGATGTGGGGTACAATTCAGGGTTAGGTATACAAATGTTGAATATGCAGGTACCCTTGTTGATGAAGTGTGCCCCTCCCTCCCATAGTAGTTTCCCTCAACTGCCAATCCCATCCCCCCTCCCCTGGCAGTTTCCCACTACTGCCAATCCCTTTCTTGCAGTATTATGATAATTGTTCAAGGTCCACTTATGAGTGAGAACATATGGTACATTTATTATTTCTAACGGTATCTTAATGGACTCTTTAGAGTTTTTTTTTACATATAATGTCATATTATTTGCAAACAGATAATTATACTTATTTCTTGCAAATTAAAACTATACTGAGATACTACCTAACTCCAGTCAGGATGGCTATAATCAATAACTCAAAAACAACAGATGCTAGAGAGGATGCAGTGAAAAGGCAACACTTCTACACTGTTGGTGGGAGTGTAAACTAGTAGAGCCTCTGGAAAACAGTGGGGCAATTCCTAAAAGATCTAAAAATCAACCTTCCATATGACCCTGCAATCCCCCTACTGGGAATATACATGGAAGAACTCAAATTACTCTACAAAAAAGATACCTGCACATGTATGTTAATCACAGCATTGTTCACAATAGCAAGAGCATGGAACCAACTGTGCTGCCCATCAAAAGAGGACTGGATAAAAAAAATGTGGTACATATACACAATGGAATATTACACAGCCATAAAGAAGAACAAAATCATGAACTTCCCAGCAGTCTGGATGGACTTAGAGTCTATAAAACTCAGTAATCGTTCACAGAAACCATGAACTGAGTATCACATGCTCTCACTCATAAGCGGACCTTGAACAATTATCATAATACTATAAGAAAAGGATGAGCAGTAGTGGGAAACTGCCAGGAGGGGGGTCGGGGAGAGGGATTGGCAGTAGTGGAAATCTGCCTGGGGAAGGGGGGCATACCTCATCAATAAGGGTACCTTTGTAATGAATATTTGTATACCTAACCCTGAATTGTACCCCACATCTTTAAAATAAAAATAAAAATTAAAAAAAATTATACTTATTTCTTCCAATTTTTATGTCTTTAATTTTTTTTGACCTAACTTATCAGGCTAGAACTTCCAGTACTATGTTTAATAGAAGTGGGCACTCCTGCCTTGTTTTTAATCTTAGAATAAAATCTTTCAATTTTTCATCATTGAGAATGATGTTTACTCTGGGTTTTGAATAGATGGCTTTTATTATGTTGAAATATTTTCCTTCTATTCCTAGTTTGCTGTTTTTTAAAAGATATTACCTTTTGTCTTTTTTTTTTTTTTGCATCAATTGAGATTATCATGTGTTTTCTTTTCCTTCATTCTGTTAGTGTGGTGTATTACACTGATTTATTTTCATTCTAACATCTCAGGAATAAATTCCACTTCATTATGCTATATAGTCCTTGAATATGCTGTTGAATTTGGTTTGTTAGTGTTTTGTAGAGGAGTTTTGCATCAATGTTCACAAGGGATAATATTGGTCTGTAGTTTTTATTTCTTATACTTTTTTTGGTCTGCCTTTGGTATCAGGGTAATACTAGCCTCATAGAATGAGTAAGGAGGTGTTCCTTCTTCAAGTTTTTAGGAAAGCTTGAAAAGGATTTGTGTTGGTTCATTAAATGTTTAGTAGAATTTACCAGTGAAGCAATCACTCATACATTTTTGTTGGGAGGTTTTGGATCACAGATTCAATCGTCTTAATAATTATAGGGCTTTTTATTTTATTTATTTATTTATTTATTTTTATTTTATTTTATTTTATTTTTTTGAGTTGGAGTCTCACTCCATCGCCCGGACTGGAGTGCAGTGGCCGCTCCCGGCCTCCGCAGCCTCGACCTGCTGGGCTCCGGCGATCTTTCCGCCTCAGCCTTCCAGGTAGCTGGAACTACAGGCGCGCGCTACCACGCCCAGCTAATTTTTTGATTTATTGTAGAGATGAGGTCTCGCCAAGTTGCCCAGGCGAGTCTCGAACCCACGGGCTCAGGCAATTCACTCACCTCAGCCTCCCAAGGCGTGGGATTACAGGCTGAGCCATGGAGCCCGGCTTTTTAGATAGATGAAAAAGTCCTCAATAAAATTTCTATATTTGTCTATTTTATACAGGTTATCCAATTTGTTGGCATATGCTTGTTCATAGAACTCTTCTGTAATGCTTATTTCCATAGAATTGGTAGTAATATTCTCACTTTTATTTCTTATTTTAGTAATATGAGTCTTCTCTTCTTTTTCTTATTTTATATAGTTTTGTTATTTGTTGATATCTTCCAAGAATCAATTTTTTGTTTCATTGATTGTCTCTATTGTTTTTTAAATTCTCTATTTCTTTTATTCTGCTCTAATCTCTAGTATTTCCTTCCTTCTGCTACCTTTAAGCTTGGTTTGTTCTTTTTCTAGTTTCTCAAGTTGCAAAATTTGTTGTTGTTTTGAGATCTTTCTTGTTTCTCTCTCTCTCTCTCTCTGTCTCTGTCTCTCTCTCGACGAGGCCTCACTATGTTGCCTAGACTGGTCTTAAACTCTTAGAATCAAGTCATCCTCCTGCCCCAGCCTCCCAAAGTGTTGGAGTTATAGGTGTGAGCCATGCCTGACCTTTTTTTTGTTTTTTTGTTTTTAATGTGACCATTTATAGTTATAAATTTCCTCCTTACTGCTTTCATTGCATTTTGCAAGTTTTGTTATGCTGTTTTCATTTTCAGTTGTTTCTAAATATTTTATAAATGCCCTTGTGAGTTATTCTTTGATTTATTGGCTAAGAATGTGTTGCTTAATTTCCAGAAGTTTGTAAATTTTTTTAGTGTTCCTTCTGTTATTGATTTCTAACTTCATTCCTTTGTGGTCAGAGAAGATATTTTGTATAACATTTGTCTTCTTAAATGTATTGAGACTTAATTTGTAGCCTAATATATAGTTTACCTTGGAAAATATTCCATGTGCACTTGAAAAGAATATGTATGCTGTTGTTTTGAGTATTCTGCCAATGTCTGTTAGATCTAGTTGGTTTATTGTGCTGTTCTATATTTCCTTACTTATCTTCTGTTTTTTCTACTCATTATTAAGAGAAGAATATTAAAGTCTCCAACTATTATTATAACTATCTATTTCTCTTTTTAATTCTGCCGGTTTTTGCATCATATAGTTTGATGATCTATTAATAGGTACGTAAATGTTTATAGTTGTTCTGTCTTCTTGCTGTATTTACTTTTTTATTATTTTATAATGACCTTTGTCTGATGTTAACTTTCTAAGTTTAAAGTCAATTTTATCTGATGTTAGTATAGCTATCTCTTCTCTCTTTCAGTTACTGTCTTCTTTCATTTTCTACTGCTGTAACAGAATACTATAGACTGGATAATTTATAAACAATAGAAACTTTTTTGACTTGTGGTTGTGGAGGCTGGGAAGACCAAGAGCATGGCATCAGCATCTGCCAAGGGCCTTTGTACTGTACTATTCCATGGTACAGTAGAAGGTGGAAGGCAAAAGGGCAAGAGAGAAACTGAAACAGAAAGAGAAAATTGGGCCACTTTTTTTTTTAACCAGGAGCTCACTTTTGCAATAATTAACTTATTCCCATGATAATAGCATTAATCCATTCATGAGGGCAGAGTCCTCATGACCTAACTATCTCTTAAAGGTCCCACCTTTTGAAGACATCACAATGGAAATTAAATTTCAACCTGAGTTTTTGGAGGGAACATTCAAATCTAGAAGTTTCTTTTTGCATGTAATATTTTATTTTATCATTTTATTTTTAATTTATTTGTATTTTTGGATCTAAATTGAGTCTTGTGGACAGCATATAACTGGATTTTTTTTTTTTTTTGGTATTCTGTCAATCTCTGTCTTTTGATAGAGAGTGAAATTCATATAAATTTAAAGTAATTACTGATAAGGAAGGACTTATACTCTCTTGATAAGTGTTTTCCTGTTTTCTGTATGCCTTATAGCTTTTTGTCATTCATTTCCTACGTGACTGTCTTTTGTGTTTAGTTGATTTTTTTTTATAGTGAGACATTTAAATTACTTTCTCATTCCTTTTTTTGGTATGTTCATTAGCTATTTTCTTTCTGGTTACCATGGGGATTACATTCAACATCCTAAAGTTATAACTATATAATTTGAATATATACCAGCTTAACTTAAATGTATACAAAAACTGCTTTTTTCAGTTTCATCCCCAAAGCTTTCAGCTATTGATGTCACAATATTACAACTTTATATATATTGTGTATAACCTAAGTACTTAAAACATAAACAAATACTTTTTAAACATTAATCTCTAGTATTATGTAGGAAACAAAATGTGAAGTTACAAACAATAGTGCAAATAGTAAATCAAATAGTAAACACAAAAAATAAATACAAATAGTGAATACAAATAGTGAAAATCTACAATAATACTATATTTCAGATTAATAATTAAAAATAATGTGTCCCTTTAGTCATGTAGAAAACAAAAATGGGGGTATGCACCATTGCTGCAAAGATGTTAGCTTTTATAATTGCTCATGTAGTTATCTTTATTGAGATCTTTATTTCTTACATAGCTTTCAATTATTATCTAGTGCCCTTTCATTTTACTCTGTAGAACTTTCCTGAGCATTTCTTGCAGGACAGGTCTAGCAGTAATGAACTACCTCAGTTTTTGTTTATCTATGAATGTGTTCAATTTCCTTCACTTTTGGTGGAAAATTTTTCAGATATAAAATTTTTGGTTGCTAAGTTTTTTTTTTTTTTTCTTGTAGCACTTTGAATATATTGATCTACTGCCTTCTGGCCTGCAAAGGCTTTAATGGAAAATCTGAAAATTTTATTGAGGATAACTTGTATACAATGAGTTGCCTCTCTCTTGCTGTTTTAAATTTTATTTCTTTGTCTTTGTCAACTCTGATTATAATGTGTCTCAGTATGAGTCTCTTTCAGTTCATCTTCTTTGAAATTTATTGATTTTCTTGGATGTTTATATTCATGCCTTTTATTAAATTTGGGAAGTTTTCAGCTGTCACTTTGAATATTCCCTCTTCTCCTTTCTTTCTCTGTTCTACTACTGGGATTCCATAATGCATATATGAGTCTGCTCGATGGTGTCCCACAGGTTTCTTAAACTCTGTTTGTTTTTCTTCATTCTTTATTCTTTCTGTTCCTCAGAGTTCATTAATTTTTAATGTCTTCTCTTCAAGTTCACTGATTCTCCTACCAGCTCAAATATGTCTCTGAATACTTTTGGTAATGTTTTTATTTAAGTTATTGTACTTTTCAGCTCCAAAATTTCTTTTTAGGTTTTCAGTTCCTTTATTGATATTTCCATTTTGTTCAGATATCATTTTCCTGATTTTCTTTTTTTTTTTTTTTTGAATTGGAGTCTCACTCTGTCGCCCAGACTGGAGTGCAGTGGCCGCTCCTGGCCACCGCAGCCTCGACCTGGGCTCCAGCGATCCTTCCGCCTCAGCCTTCCAAGTAGCTGGAACTACAGGCGTGCGCTACCACGCCCGGCTAATTTTTGATTTATTGTAGAGATGAGGTTGCGCCAAGTTGCCCAGGCGGGTCTGGAACCCTTGGGCTCAAGCAATCCACTCACCTCAGCCTCCCAAGGTGCGGGATTATAGGCTGAGCCACCAAGCCCGGCTCTGATTTTCTTTATATATTTCTTTAATTATTTGAGAATTTTAAGACAGTTGTAAAATCTTTGTCTAGAAGATCTGCCATGAGGTATTTTTTTCCCCAGTGCCAACTTCTAATGATTTATTTATTTTTCTTCTTTTCCTGTTTCTTTATATGAGTTATGATTTTTTGTTGAAAAGTGGACATTTGAATCTAATAATATGATAACCCCGGAAATCAGATTTTCCTTCTTCTTCAGAGTTGCTGCTTTTTTTTGGTTGTTTTGTTTATTGTTATAGGCTGCCTCTGTGCCAAGAATAAGCCTGAGATGTAAATTTAAGGTCTTCTTTCTGTTCTTTTCTGAGTCTACACCTTTCCTTGGCATGCACAGTCATTGTCTAATTTAGTCCCGTATATGCAATAGCTTTTGAATATCCTAGTCTTTAATGTCTGGCTCCCAAGGAGAAAAAAAAAAAAAAATGAAAGAGGGGAAAGGATACTGTTCTTAAATCCCCTGTAAATTACTTCAGCCAGAGGGAAAGGGGGTTTCAACAATAGGGAGAAGTGGCAATAACAATGGTTGCTCAGCCTTTTGTCTGCACCTGTGTTATCAGGAGTGGCAGTCAGTGATCAAAACATAGATAATTACAGGACAGATGCCTTTTGCTCACCTGGTTCCCATAATCTGTATTCAAGCTGCTCCTGGAATGTATGCACAGCTGTCTGCCATCAGGCTGGAAGTGGGGCATGGGTGGTAGCTGCTACTGTGATAAGAGTTGAGATCGACTGAAATTACTGCAATTTATCATCTAAACCTTCTTTGAAAGTTGCAAGACTTCAGTAGACGCCAGAGTTTCATGTAGTTACATCAGACAGATTCCATCAGTGCAATTATTGTCTAGGTAGGGAGATTCCTTGTGTTCTTTATTCCACTAACTTCCTAGAATCCTCATGAAATATCATTTAAAGAGCTAAAGACCTCACTGAGTTCTGGCTGCCCAGGTATTTCTGATCATCAACTGAAGCAGAAACACACCCTATAGGTTTGTTCCCCATCCTTTTCAGGTTTCCTATGATCAAAGCTGGTGGTTTACTATGGCAAGTGTTTAGATTGGAAATGGTGGTGAAATTTGGATAATGGGAAAAAACTTTTGCTTAGATCCTCTCTTCTTTAGAGCCAACAGGTGTAAATAAAAAGTTATTTACAAATTTCTCAGAGTGTTTCCTATACCTTTTTACAGATTTCAGTTTTTCATGCTCTTTGTCACTGTATTTGAAATAAATGTGAAAATGTCTTCCAAAATATAACTTATGTATCTGGCTTTATTACCTTTAATTATCTAGTCATATATATGGATTTGTCTAAAATAATTCACTGGAATATGTTCCCAGGAAAAAAGGGGAAAAGTGAAAATGTGGGACTGGGGAAAAGAGGGCAATAACGTGAAGGAATGGAATTAAGTAAAGTCTCTTGAAGGTAATTTTGACTCAATTCTGCGGAGAACTCTGGGGACAATGTAGGTCACACCTTAGATTTGTCCTAATAATGAGGTAAAGGAGCTGGAGTGTTTACTTTTTGTTTTTTGAATTTCTAATTCCGTTTTTATTACTGAAAAATGCTCAAGACAGTCTTATTGCTAAGATATCCAAAGGATAATATGCATATAAATAGTACATTACCGATGTCTTTGAAACTGGCAGGTGTGTTTTCTGTGTTTCTGATGTTATTTCAGAAGGAGCTGGAATGTTTATACCTACACATCTATCAGTCATTGGTTAAAGGCTGCCCCTGGGGCCATGTGAATTCTCAGGTACTTCTGGCTGTGCTGTATGTGTGCAGGCAACATGAGTTCTAGCAACCTGAGTGACGTCTTCCAATGAAGATACATAGGTACTTGCTGTTGGGAATGAAAGCGTACTGAAAGGCAATATGCACAAAAGAAGCTAATGGATCCAAGGAAATATGGATGAAAGACTATCTATAGTCAACCTCTTGTGCCATTCAGAGCCACTTCCATATTATGTAAGATTATTTTAATGATTCTGTGGTTTTGTAACTAGTCACAACTTCTAGGAAAATAAAAGGACCTGCAACTGTTTAATTGATCCTGAGACTATACATGATACCTATCATCTCCTTTCTTTACCATCCATTCTAAATTCCTTTCCTGCTTGGGCAGTATTTCAACTGATCTAGATTGCCTGCCAGTTGAGATGACACAGATCTTCCTTCCTGACAGGTCTGAGGCTTAAGTTATTATGTTCTTCTCAGGCTGTGAATGCTGTTCTTACTCATTCATAGTTAAAACAATATGGCAGCACCAGGAGAAGGTGCTTCTGGGGAAGATGTACCCCTTTCCTCAGTGAATTTTTAGTTTCTTATTTACTTTTCACTTTACCCATTAGCTAGCAGCAACTCTACCTTCTCATGATTGTCTGGGTCAATACCTCCTGCCAGTAGGAAACTCTTTCTTTGCCTGCTAATCTACTGTACTGAGGAGCCCAAAGCTTTAGGTTCAGTGGAACCTTTCTTCCCACTCCCACCCCAGAACAGCAGTACTTCTAGTCCTGCCAAATCTAACACAGTGTGAATAGAAAGCACAAGGCTGCCAAGTAGATCACTGGGTATGATAAGAAAAGCCAGATTTTCTTTTATCCTTTGATTCCTGGACCCAGATGTTCTACCAATCAAGACATAGTAGCATGTAATACCTGTTGGTTCAAGGTATATATCATATCTTGAAGTGATAACTTCTCAGTTCTGTGGAATTTCACCTCTCAGTTGTCTTACCTGAATTTTCAGTTGATAGTTTATGTTCTGTAAGACTGACAGCTCTTGGATGTGATATAACATAGGAATCCTGTGGCCGTGGGTCGGTTGTTGAACATCATTGGCTTGAAATGGGCCCTTTGGTCTAAGACATTGTTATATGAGATCTTATGCTGGCAAATCAGTATGAGCACATGAATAGCTATAGCTTTTGGGTAAAGCTGTCACCAGGGCACTGTAGGAAGGAAAGGCAAACCTATACTGGAATATGTTTCAATCCTGTTGAGGAAAAGTCTCTGCCTTTTCCAGAGTGTGATCGATCTGCCAAAAAGTGAATGGCTGTCACCTTTGAGAGATGGTGCCATATCTAGATCCCAGCATTGATATCTATGGTCAGACTTTCAGCAGTGGCAATGTCTAAATTAGTCTTGATAAGAGAAATCCCATGCTAATGGACCCATCTCTGCCCCCATGGCTACTAATTCATGTTTCCACTATGAAAGAATTGTGACAGCTGAGGACAGAGGCTAGATGATAATTACTGGATGAGTCATCTTGTCCATTTGGTTTAGTTCTTTTACATAAGATACTTTCTGGAGAGCATTAATGTATAGCATGTGGATCCTCACATTTGGTGTCCATTCTTAAAAGTCCTTTCATGTGCTTTTCCTTCATACTTTGTCTCCAATCATTCTGTCTTTCTTCTTTACATGTACCTGACCAACCAGCCAAACTATTTTACACAAACTAGGTGTTTGTGTATACCTTTACTATGAGCTGCTTTTGCCTTCATACAAAGTGGATAATTGGGTGCATCACTCAAAGCTCTACCCGTTTATGGGGCATTTCTCCTCACTATTGTCTTTAAGCCCATTCCTGGAGTTATATTAGGGCAAAAGTCTATTTTTGGCTCACACCAATATTGAATTAATTCATCATGAGTTAGGCTTATTTTTTCCCTCCTCTGGTTGTATGGAACTCACTTCTTTCCATTTCACCCCAAAATATCTGCCATGAAACCATAGGTGTAGCGACAGTGCCTCAGGACAAGTCACGTGGGAATCTCAGCTATCTGTTTATGAACCTTCTCAGACCTGATGGCTTGCACCTGTGCCCACCTGATTTTATAATTTTGTGTATCTGACAGTTCCAAACTCATAAAGGACAGCTCTGGTGACATGCTCATTTGATGCTCTATGATCGAACACTTCATCTCTGCCATATTATGCTAATAGTTGTTTTTCAAATGGTGTATAAATTCCATGTTGCCGAGATAATGCTCCAAAATTTTGGTTCCTTTGGCTGGTCAAAAACTCCACATGACAATTTTTCCATTGTATTCGTCTATCCCTGTTATATCTGCTGGTTCATGTGCCAGCAGATCTTCTTGTCTCATAGTCTATGGCTGTTGTAGCGCTCTCTGCTTTTTTTTTTTTTGGTGTTCCACTCAAAACTGGCAGCCTATTATGGCTCCAGTAAATTGATCACAGCAGCAGTTATTCCAAGTGCAGAATATGTTGTTTTTAAAACCAGAATAGACTTCCCAGTTTCTTGGTGGAAGGTACTAAAGCTTGTAGTTTGCCATGGAGGGGGTGCTCTATCATGTCCAAATCACTATGTTGCCCAAAATGTCACCAATGTAAAAAGTCTCTGAGTGCTTTTAGAGTTATATTCCTCCCTGAAATATAGTTCTTGTCACTTCTTGCTCACCAGATCTGGCTCATTATCTGCTCATCTGACTGATGTCATAATTTTAACAAATGACCTGATATTTTGCAGAGTGTCCAGTTGATAAAAGTTTCTTCAGATTATGCTGCGATAGAGGATTAGAGAGTTAACACAGCTCTAGAGAAAGACTGTGCACATAATGTTATCTATCTCATATGAAATCAAGTACTTCTGATTGATCCTTTTGATAGATATTGAAAAGAATTTGTCCACCAGATATATAGGTGCATATTTAGTAACAGAAGCTGTACTGATCCCTTATAGTAAATATAGTATACACACCTCCAAACTGTGATTAGAGATTAGCTAAGTGTATGATTGTCTGTCATCATCTGTCAGAATCTACATGTTGGGTACATGTTGGCGGGGGGAAGAGGCAAGGCTACACTGGTAATTAGATATTGATTGATAGGATCATTCCACCTGGGATACAGTATTGCTTCTGAATTACTATTTTGGTCGGGAAAGGAGGCATTTTCAGAGGCTTCCACTTGCTATTTCCTACCATAATTGCACTTACTCTGCAGGTTAAATCACCAGTATGAGAGCTCTTCCAGATGCTAAATATGTCAATCTCATTTATATACTCTGAGGCTGTGGAAATAATCATCTGGGGACCCTTTAACAAATTGTGAGCTAGACTTGGGCCAGGACTACATGTATCTCATGGCGTCTGAATGTCTCCTCTCTAATAGGGTCTGTTATCCTTGTTAGTTCAGATTGTGTAGCCCCACCAATATATCTTGTGAGAGACTTTAAGTCTTCAAATCACCCATTGTTGTTGGTCTGCCACTCTCCTAACAAGTCCTGGATCTGATCTTCAGAACAGTCCAGTCTTTAGCTACAGTAGAAAAAGATCTCTTTAACACTAGAGAAGGCCATAGAGACCTTCTAGCTCTTGTACTTTCTCCTGAATTAGTATCTGACTTACTTGAGCTCAATAAATTTTTTTTCAGCCTACCAACTATATGTGACAGCAACCAACCAACTTTACAGTCCTTTAAATGACCAAAACCTTCCATATCTTTCAACTAATATAGGATATATGTTTGCCCATGTATCCCCTTTCACCTGTATTCCATCCAAGTTCACCCCAAATAAGTCTTAGCAATTGGAGCAACATGGATATTCACACTCTACTGACCATTAACAATGGGTCACTTGTTGGCATTTGGCTCATGAGTGATTTAGTTACAGAATCCTATCTTGAGAGTCTGCTTTTTAGGACCAACCTTGGAATCAATTCTCCTAGGTTGGGTTTTCAAAAGTAAACCCTAAACTGAGAATTTATTGAAATTGATTTATTAAGAGATGCCCCTAAGAAAGTCTGGTAGGGAGTAGAGAAGTGGAACTTGGAAGAAAGAGACCAAACAAGGATACAGTGTAATGAAAACAACATAGTAAAAGTTTCTGCCTAGAACACCACACCCAAATGACTCAAGCTGGGCCAGAGATAGGAAATTAGAGGCATCTCTTCTGTCTAGCAGACTGGACTCTCCACTTTTCTTGCTGCTTCCTTTAAACAGACAATTCAGGCATTTGCCCATGAACTTAAAATGACTCACACTCTATTACCTTATATATACTGCTAGTTTCCGTACTCTCGCAAATCTCTCTGCCTGACTCTTCATTCCTGTCTGGACCAACATGTTGCCCCAACTGCTGAGACTTTTATTTGTGGTGAACTTGGATGGAATACAGATAGAAGGGGATATAATGGCACATATATTACCTATATTAGTTGAATCCTGACCTGGAGAGAGGGGACTGTTCTTCCAACTCATTATGCCCTCCCTGTCCAGGATTTGTAAGTAATGAATCTTTGAACTTGTTTCCCACTGTGGTGGTGGATTGAATTTGGGTCTTCCATCTGAAGAACTGGGGGTTACTCTAGGCCGGGTTTGTCCGAGGACGCCTGGGGAGAGCACAAGTGTGGGCTCTCAGTGTCAGAGCAGTGATTAAGCCAGCATAAGCTAGACATGGGTAAGACAAGAGCCACAAGGGCGTCTTTTAGTATAAACAAGTTTCTCATGGAGGGACCCCCTGGTCATGGGTTGGATAACTAGACATTAGAGCAGTCACCCATAAAAGGCACATTTTAAACATCCATGCTTAACTTCCCTTCTTTGGTCATTGGAGCAGGGTTGATAGTTGCTCTGTGTTGGAACCCCAATTTATCCGGGGCTTTTAAAATATATAGTATGAAGCAAAGTTGCACAAAAGATTATTTTGTCTCAATCCTGCAGGGGAGTTCTGGAAATGGTGTAGGTCACACTTCAGAGTGATCTCAATCAAGGTGAGGGAGAAAGAACATTTATACTATCACACTGCAGAAGTTGGTTTAGGGCAGTCCCTGGGGGAATGTAAATTTCTTGGCACCTCTAGCTCTCTGCACATAGGCAAAGCAGGTTACAGCAGCCTAAGGGCAGTACTCTGAAAAAGAGATTTAAGTGCTGCCTGTTGAGAGTGAGAACCATACCAAGAGCTTGTATGCATGAAAATGACAAATGTGTCTGAGGACTCATGGGTAGAGCGCCAACAAAGTCCTTGCTTCTGGCTCTGTGATTCTCTTCTAATTCATCGATTGTGGATTCATTATCTTATCAGGGTTTGAATTCTACTTACACCACTTACTTACTGGCTGACTTAGACAAGGTATCTAACTTTCCTGTAACTCAGTTTCTCCATCTGGAAAATAGGTATAATAACAGCACCTGTAGTAAATACATTAAAGTTTGTGTAAAGATTAAATGGGATGGTATATATAAATTACTCATAACACCAGAACACTGCCTGACCCAAAAATGGCACTCAGTGATGGTGCAGGGTGATGGGATTAATGGTAGTAAATATCTGTCTGGGGATGAGGAGACACTTCTTATCAACAAGGGTGCCTGAACGAGGCATATTTGTATACCTAACCCTTAACTGTACCCCACAATATCATAATAAAAAATATTGAATTAAAAAAAATGGTAACTTGTGTTATGATTGACAAAAAGAGGAAGCAAATGAAGACAGAGAAATAAGCTTGCTAATAATGCTCAGTATAGAGACAGTCTATTTGACTATAATTTTTTTCCTTCTGTCAAATATGGAAAATAAGAGTCAGAGCTAATAACTGGAGCATGGAAAGGCAAACTAGAGATTTACCTCTGATTAAGTTATGGATCCCTAAGGAAAAGTGTTTTTTCTTATAAGATGAGATAAGAATAAAAACACTTTGATCCTAGGTGGAATGAGGAAGCTATACCTAAATCCAGGAGATTGATTTTTGAAGTAAGTTTGTGAAAAAAGAACCTAAGAGGTCCTTGAAAAGAGGGAGGAATCAAAACCACTAAGAATTAGTTTTTAAGCTATAAAATATAAACATATATTTTCTCCATATATTATCAACAACTATTTTAGCTCTTTTCATTAGGAGTTGATGGTTTACATGAAGGAACCCCAAACAACCCTGATTTCTTCCTTGCATTTGAAATCCAACATTATCTTGTAGTTTAGACCATATGTCTGAGGCCTTTTGTCAAATTCTGGTTGCATCTGTTGGGAGAGACAATATTTCTTGAGTTCCGAGTGTTTCAGCACATTCTTCCTGGAGTTTTAAAGAATGTAGGGCCTTGACCACTCTTTACCTGGGCCATTTCACAGAGTCATGTTTGCAGTGAGCAACCTTGAGTAATGACGTAATGACTCTTTGGAACAAAGAGCAAGTCTGTCACAGAGGAGATGTGGTTCTCAAACTCAGAGCTCCTCAACTGCAATGGAAACTCATTGTGTGTGCAGTATTCACTTGGGCTGCAAGTTGCCCTTGTAGGAATTAGAGGTGGGGGAGACAAAGAAAGCTGACATAAACATCAACGTATGCTGCTTGGTGAGCCATGAGTAAAATCCTTTTTCTCTGATCTAGAAATCTCATGTTTTCTGCCAGCATCCATGAAGCAGGAGCAGGTTAGTTTGTCAGCTTGTAAGTAGGATAAAAACATCAGATCCTGAGAGCAACATCTCTAATTGTAGAAAATATACTCAAAACCATCCCCACAGGCTTAACAAGAATTACATACCAGGCTTTAGACAAAAGTACAGATAAGCATTAATCAGGTTGCCCTTTGACACACTTTCCTGTAGCTGCTTAAGGACCACATAGGCCAGAAAATAAACCATTAACTTTCTCATTGTTCCTATAGGAACATCTATATATGTAGAAGCTTAATATTAGGAGACTAAGACTTCATTTGAGATATATTTCAGAATGGTTGACACCAACTTCTACGAAGAACCCTTCAAAGAACAGAGTTAGCAGAAGAATGGAGTTTCTCTCCCTTCTCATCCCATGACTTCACCCTTCACTTTTTGACCAGTCAGCACTTTGGTCCACTACCCATCCAGACCCCTTAAAATCCCTAGACCCAAACCCTTCCGGGATGCAAATTTGAGGTTTTCTCCTGTCTCCTCATTTGGAAGCCTTATGATGAAAACTTTCTCTGCTGCAACCGTGTCTCAGTGTATTGACTTGCTGTGCACTAGGCAACAATCCCAACATGATTAAATATCTCTTTAGAATAAAAAGAAGGGAAGTTCAAAAAGAAACATAGTTGAATATGTTATAGCTTAAAGGGAATCCATAATGCAAAGGCCCAACATCTGTACAGATATGGGCAACCAAGTTCTATGAGTTCTGAATAGGATCTTGAGGAAGATGTCAAAATGTCAAAAATCTGTGGTAGGATGTTCTACTACTTTGGAGGAAAAGAAAGCACTTGACCTAGGGCTGGAAGAGGCAGAAATGAACAGCAGTGTTCTCCGTTTGCAAGAAAAGTTCTCTTTCTATGTGGATTTCTGAGAGACAAGTGATATCAGATTACTGGGTCCTTTATAGAGATACAGAGGATCTGGTAAAGGGACCAGGTGTTGGCATGGTGGTAACACTTCCAGGATTTGGAAAAGAAGGATCACCAGAAAATTAGATGAGTTTGAAAAGATCAAAATAGAAGTTGTGTGATAACTGGCAAAACATGGCAAATCTCCATATTTTAACATCTCTGAAATATAGGGACATTCTTACAATTAATAGTGTCAAATATTTGGAGAAATGTGCTAATTCTATCACTGGTTTCATTCCTATTGTTCTTCAACCCTTTGTCATTGTTCCTGCATAATTGCCTGGTATGTTGTGACATGCTAAGTTTGGATAATGGCAACTGAATTTGGGAACAGATGCAAACAGGTTGTTTAGCTTGCTGTTGTCCTCTTGAGGGAAAAGTATATCACAGACTGGTCTGGTAGTTGTGCCATTGAGTCCAAATGGTAGGGACAGGTTGCTGGTTGAAGTGGCTGGCTGAGGGCAATAACTCCAGCCACTGATGTCTACGGGCTGTGGCCATGATAGACCAGGGATTAGAAGGGTATGCCTGTCATTTTAAGTGGTCAGAGATTAACAAGGAATCTGGGTTCGTGATCTCTCAGAACCTGAGCAGGTAAGTTTGGTGCTCAGAAGATCAATTCACAGGCACTACAGTACCAGATCTCTGCAGCTCAGGATCAGAGGTCAGAGCTCTAGTTCTAGAAACTTGGAGATAAATGACCAGTTATGGGACACACTGGTGGGGTACCTCAGGTTTAGAACTAGAATTGAACAGGCTGATATCAGAATAAAGGTGACCAAGGGACATTGGGGGTGGAGATGAGTCATGAACCCAGAAAACAATGGATTCTTTTACATAAATTCTTGCCATTTGAAAGAGAAAAGTAGAGCTTTTCCTCAATTCCACTGAATCCTGTGTTGTCAAGGAAACATCTAGGATTTCCAGTTGGAAAAAAATATGAAGATTTCCCTTGACTAATCTTCTGCTTCTAGTGTGGAAATGTAGGGGTCTCTGCTATTCTTAATGAACCTCAGGGTGTGCCCTGTCTCCAAATATTCAAATTAGTTTATACAACCCACACTGTCATGTGAGGCTGGTGCCGAATAAAAGCATAGCTCTGCTCACAGTGATGCTCTGAAATAGCCTCCTTCTGCCTGTGTTTTACCCCTCCAGCTTTATCTTCCTATGTCCCTGCTCATGACGTCCTGAGCTTGTCCTTAGTCTTGACAACAAATTTACTTTTTATCAGAACTGAATTTTAGCATTTTATTTCAATGTGGTTTGCACTATCTCACTTCTTTTTTTCTTTCTATTTTCTTCTTCGTAGAACATTAATTTGTCTACTCAGACTCAAGTCTTAACCAGCTTAATCATGGACCTACCTGGCGTGGCTCTACCTCCCTGGGATTGGACAGAAGATATAATCACCTTGGGTTTAGCTAGTTTTTAAGATATATGCCTTCATATTTCATCAGCTCTGAGTGCTTTTTAAAAAAAATCATTATGGGAAAAAGAAAATAAAGTGTCTTGGAAGATTTATCATTTTGAAGATCGGTCTGCAGTGGAGTTGATAAAAAATACCAGCATTGCAAACATCTGGGTGAAAGAGCAGCAAATCAGGTCATAATTCTTTTTTATATGAAAATATTTATATTCTCCCAGGCCTTGTATCTTTATATAGTGTCTGATGTAGAGACAAAGGAATGTTACACTACATCTAGTAATGAGCACGAGGAACGAACTGCAAGTGTGACGCCATCTGCAAAGCAGTGTGCATTTCAGGTTTGTTGACAGGACTTCCTAGAAGGAAATTGGAAAAAGATACTCAGCTCCTAATGAGAGGATATCTTACATTTTCCTTCCTCTTTGAAAAAAAATTAAAATTTTTTTTTCCGTTTCCAGCATTTACAATATTAACATTCAACATTCAGTTCCATTTAGTTAAATCCTAAAGGGACTAGGAATCTCTGCTATGATAAGAAATGAGATCTGCTCCAGTATAGAAGGCGTTATCATCATAAGAATTAGGGGGCATACATTTATTTACATGTTTATTTTCAGCTTTAGAAAGTCTGATTATTTTGAGAGAAAGAAACCTGTCCTATGTTTGTATTGGCCTGGAAAAGACAAAGAGATAGAACTTTTTCTCTGTGAAATACAAATGGCATTAAATGTTGTATGCCAGACTATCATAGCATTACCTTTAGGTTGATAAATACCCTAGATCTGTGTTATGATGTTACTTGTTGCTGAGTGGATTTCAGTATAAGATGAACTATTATGGATGTAATTTAAGTACGTGTGGCTAGGGAAGTTCAACAGAACTTTGTCATAAAATAGACCTAGCTAAAAAGCAGTCTTACAGTAATGGGTTCTAAGGCTAGTGTAACTAGAATTAATTCTCCTCCAACAATCTCATCTATTTAAGATTTGAGAATCATTTAAAATAAGAAATAACATTTTGCATCCCTGTTTTTATAATTTTTTTCTGGGGTATGGAAGGACTTGTGGAACACATAACCAGCAATTTAGAAAGAGAGATGCCAGGAGAAGAGATATAGGGCAATACAGTGCCAGGTTGCAATAGAGAAATTTAGAATGGCAGATTTCACAAACTAGAGGTCCATGTGTTGACTTTGACTTGTCTGGGTTTCTTGCCATTAATACTGGGAAAGGAAATTGAGAATCATCAGAAGCCAGTATGGATTCACTTTAGAGCAAGTCAAGGACAACAAATGTTATCTATGTACCTATGTGTGTGCTTGTATCTGTACCTATATCTATACCTGTGCCTGTACCTGTGCCACACATATCTACATCTAACATTGGTATGTTTGTAGATCAAAGGAATTCTACAGCTATAATGGATCAGAATTTTAGCAAGGTATGTGATGAGATCTTCTATTATATACTCTAGGAGTATAAAGATGGGGATTGTGGGCTGAAGTGCATAAAACTAGGTAAATTCATAGTTAACTGAATGACCTAACCCACTGCCTCTAAAATTTAAGGAGAAAAAAAAAAACTTCTCTAAGAGCCCAGTGCTGATTCAGATTATTTTTATTAGAGTACTTCAAAAAGGGGAGGGATAAAAAAGTATATATAAAGCCATTATTATAATAGTTTTTATTAAAATGTAGACAGAGTTAATTAAAAAGTTATATACAAGTTTGTGGTTAGAATTTAGAAAGTTATACGAGAATGTTGCTCTCTCATCCTAACATAAGAAAGCTGTATTAACTTCAAAATAATCATTAAAAAAAAATCAGAGTGTTGAAGATGCAAAGAAATCTAAATGAACTAAAGTCCAGAAAGGAATAAGCCATTCCCAGGAGAGAAGAGGCCCATACTGCTTTCATCCTTTGCAGTGCAGCTGGAGGAGTACTTAACCCTGCCACAGAGGGAGAGATCAGTCACACTTCTAAAAACTGTACACAGACTGATGAAACAGAATGGAATCCCTAGGAACCTATATTAATTTCCTAAGGCTGCCTTAACAAATTACCACAAACTTGTTGGCTTAACACAGCAGAAATGTTGTCTCTCACAGTTTTGAAAGCCAGAAGTTTGAAATCAAGATATTAACAGGGCTATGATCTTTCCAAAGGCTCTAAGGAAGACTCCTTCCTTGACTCTTTCTTGGTCTGGTGGCTCCCAGGAATCTTTGGTGTTCCTTATAGCTGCATCACTCAACTCTGTCTTCACCTTTGAAATGTCTTCTCCCCTGTGTCTCTGTATGATCATTTTCAGTATCTTATGATACTTATCATTGGATTTAGAACCCACCCTCATGCAATATAATTTCATTCCGACCCTTACTTTAATGATATCTGTAAAAGCCTCATTTCCAAATAAGGTTACATTCTGAGGTTCTGGGTAGACATAAGTTTTGGGAGGACACTATTCAATGTCACAGATTAAAAGGTAAGTCCCCACTCACCCTGTTATGGTTATTTATTGCTGTGTAAAAACCTAGCCTCAAATGTAGTGGCTAAATGGATTTTAAAAACCATTGTATTACAGCTCATGATGTTGGGAGTTAGGAATTTAGGCAGAGCTGGTTGAACAACTCTTCTGCTCTGTATGGTACTGACTTGGGAGAGCTTGGAGCACCCAGCTGGTAGCTGATTCTGTTTGGATGGTCTGGGAAAGCTACACTCACATGTCAGGTGCCTTGATAGAAACAGCTGGAAGGCTAGATTTAGCCAGCCCCTTTCCATTTTCATGTAGTCTAGGGCCTCTTCATGTAGTCTTTTCAAGTGGGTAGTTGGACACAAGTGGCCTAATAAGTGACCCTAGAGATAGAAAGTAGAAGCTGCTAAAGTCTTAAGGCCTGAGCTCTGTTCTAGGCACAGCATCACTCCTCTATCCTTGAAATTGCTGGGAGTGACAGAGCCTGCCCAGATTTAAGTGAGTAGAAACTCTATGTGACCCTTGATGATTAAAGAATCTTATAAACATGTTCATAACATTTTAATTTCTAATAGCTAAAAACTGGTAATGGTCCAAGAGCCTATTAGTAAGTACATTGTGATATATCCCTGAAGAAGATGCTATGGTTTGAATGTTCCCCTTCTGGAATTCAGGTGTTGAAACTTAATGGTCAATGTGATAGTATTAAGTGGTAGAGCCTTTAAAAGGGGATTAGGTCTTGCAGGTTCCTCTCTTGTGAATAAAATTAAGACTCTTATAAGAGAAACTTCACACTGTGTTGAGCTCTCTTGTCCTTCTGCCTTCCACCATGCTGAGACACAGTGTTCCTATCTTCCAGAGGATGCAACAGGGTGCCGTGTTAAAAGTAGAGAGCAGCCTTCACCAGACAACTAAACCTACCAGTGCTTTGACCTTGAACTTCCCAGCCTCCAGAACTATGAGAAAACGGTCTCAGTTTTTTATAAATTACACTGTTTCAGGTATGTTGTTATAGCAACATAAGATAAACTGAGACAGAGAACTTCTAATCAGCAGCAAATAGAAGGAAACACTGACACATGCAACATGAATGAATCTTTAAAACTTTATGCTAAGTAAGAGAAGCCAGGTAAACACAGAAAATATATTATGTATGATTTTATTAATAAGATATGTATGATGATAGAAATCAGAATAATAGTTACTTTTTTGGGTAAGGGAAGGGCTATGTTCCTGGAAAACTCTCCCAGGAAATGAAGCTTTCCAGGAGAGATAGAAATTTGGGGGGAGGTGGGGGGAAGGGGAGAGTAGTAGGAACACGAGTGTATACAACTGTCAAAATATATCAAACTGTAAAGCCAAAATCTGGTCATTTCATTTTTTGTAAATTATTTATATACCATACAATCTACCCATCTAATGTGTATAATTTAATTTTTTTTAAACTTCAGTCACAGGGTTGAACAACCATTGCCTCAACCAATTTTTGAACATTTTCATCAACCCCCACAAAAAACCCTGCATCTATTAGCAATCATGCCCCACTTCTCTCTCCTCCCCCTGCTTCCAGCCCTAGGCAACTGCTAGTATTGTGCTTCTCTAGATTTATCAATTTTGGACATTTAATATACATAGACTCATACAGTATGTGACCATGTATGTCTGGCTTGCTTCATTTGGCATGTTTTAAAGATCCATCCATGTTGTTTCACATTTCATTATTTCATTCTTTTGTATTGCTGAGTATTATTCCATTGTATAGATGTGCAACAATTTTATAGTTTTGGTTTTTACATTTGGTTCTATGATCCATTTTGAGTGGGGTGTGTGTGTGTGTGTGTGTGTGTGTGTGTATGTGTGTGTGTGTGTGTGTGTGTGTGTGTTTGGTGTAAAGAACGGGTCCAACTTCATTCTTTTGAATGTGAATATCCAGTTGAGTTGTATCAGTATCACTAATTGAAAAGACTAATCTTTCCTCATTAAATTTTCTTGTCATAGCTGTTGAAAAGGAATTGAGCATAAATATTTATAGGGTTTATTTTTGGAGTCTCAGTTCTGTTCCACTAATCGATATGTCTCTGTTTATGCCTGTAACATGTTGTCTTTATTACTCAAATTTATTTTAATGGTAATTTTCCTCCTTGAGATTAAGTACTCTTAATTTTACTTAATTCACAGTAGTAGGTACTGCAAATAAGGTTCAACCTTCATTTCTACATGAAGGTTAAGGATAAACATGGCATGGCTTCATGTTTATTCTTTCCTTGGCTTGAGCCTATTTCTTATTATTTAGATTTTTAGATTCTCTTTGGACTTTTCTAATTAGCTTGTGACAATTACAGAAATGCCTCTTCTTTACTTTGAAGTTTTCATAATGACAATCCAAAGCCTTAGTTTACTAATTTAAAAAAATAAACATGTATGTTCATCCTTCAAAATCTGATGTTTGTATTGGTAGGATAATTCAATTTGGGGGTTATGCTTAAAGTGACTCAGTTGACATGAAGACCTGCCACACTTGGCTGTGAGCCATCCTTGTCAATTAATCCACTAAAAGTTAAACACTGTTGCCCCAGGTGATCCTTGATGTTAACAGGATACTAAAAGTATCCTAAATGTACACACAACCTCAGGCTCTGTGGAATTCTTTAACTAGAAGAGTAGTCATATAGATTATCCAGAATATGCTTAAAATAATGTTTAGATTGGTGTTAGAATGAATACACACATGTGCGCACATGCATGTAGACATCTATAGCACCCCTGAAATTATGTCCATGGATCTTACTTGTGCAATCTAGAAGTCTAAGAGTTATCCTAGACAATTTCTTTTCTCATGTTTTCCATATCCAACTTATCACTAAGTCCGTTTGATTTTATTTTCTAAATAACTTTCAAGTCTCTTTACTTCTTTTTCTCTGTATCATCTCCATCCTACGCCACAAAACCGTCATGCTTTGAATGGAATATTGCAACTGGTGGACCCCTGTTATGTAATCTTACAGCTTTGAGTATCCCTTCTTTACTGCTCTTGTCATTACAGCAATTATATGCTTGTATGAATACTTGATTAATGCCTTTCTGAGTAGTCTGTAAACTATCTATGACCAGGGATCATGTCTCCTTTGACTCATTATTTGTATCTTCAGTGGCACATGCATATTAGTAAATGCATGACATAATTCAAAGGAACTGATTCAATAAATAGTAAATGATGTCTCCTTGTATGGAGGTCACAGGACTCTACATGGAGTCATGTCTATTCTATCTTTTATCATGACTCAAGTAAGTATATTTATGGTATATGGGTTAAATTGGTAGATGCCTCCAAACAGGAAGAAAATAGAATGGGCCACAAAAAATTATTTAATAAGTTGCAACAATGCAATAAATTTAACAAAATAAAATTTAATAGGGAAAGGTATAAATGAAGCATAAGTGAACAGTCAAAACCACAGTCACATACTAAATAGGAGAGCTGTATCTGAACAACATCATTCATGGAATGAAAGGCAATGAATTTTGCTGATGTTACAGTCATTATTCAACAGAGAGGTATGAATTACTTCATTAATGGATAAAAAAGTGAAAATCCAACAGCTAGAAGGAATAAGTTCTAGTATTTGATAGCACAGTAGGGATAATATAGGTACCAATAATTTATTATATATTTCAAAATAACTGAAGAGAAAATTTGGAATGTTCCAGCACAGATAAATAATAAATTTATGAGGTGATAGATATCCCAGTTACCTTGATTTGATCACTACACATTGCATGCATGTTTCAAAATATCATATAGAGCTCATAAAATATGTATAATTATTAAGTATCAATTTTAAAAAATTGCGAAGATAGTAGACATCAAGTAAAATATGGGCAAAAGATATTTATGAATAGCAATTTATTAAAAAAATTAACAATGCTCCATGGCTATATGAAAAATATAAATTAAAATAACACTAAGAAACTATTTTGCCTAGCAAATGGACAAATATTAAACAATAAAAGATAACATACAGTAATGCAAGTGTTGGTGATGATTAGGTCTTATACTTCTGGTAATATTATGATTGGCTAGTTTGTGAGGGTATGTTTGATAATTCAAATAAGAAAATCCTAAAATTTAAGAATCTTTGGCTCAGGAATGACACTTTTAGGTATTTGCCCTATGAAAAAGTGAAAGATTTAGCTACAAGATATTCATTCTAGTATTGTTACAACAGCAAAAACTATTAGAAACAAGTCTCTAACAATAGGACATTGGTTAAAATATAGCATATCTTTATAAAGGAATGCAATGCTTACTTCTGCTGAAAGCAAGGGTAAATAAAAAAGAAAAAAGAAGAAATGCAATGCAACTACTAAAATGATGTGAAAAATATTTGAACAACTGATTAAGTTAAAAAAATAGACTTTAAAACTATAATATAATCTCATTTTTATTAAAAAATATGTGCATAGGAAAATGATTAATAGTGGTTTTATCAGGTTGATGGAAATGTGGATTATTTATCTCTTTTTGCTTTCCTTTGTTTTCTATGATGACTATATATATATATATGCACACAGAGAGAGAGAGAGAGAGAGAGAGAGAGAGAGAGAGAGAACAAGAGTTGGAGTCTCACTCTGTTGTTCAGGTTGGAGTGCAGTGGCATGCTCACGGCCACCACAACCTCAACCTGTTGGGCTCAGGCGATCCCTCTGCCTCAGCCTTCCAAGTGGCTGGCACTATAGGTGTGCACCACCGTGCCTGGCTAATTTCTTCTTCTTATTTTTATTGTAGAGATGAGGTCTTGCCAAGTTTTCCAGGCTGGTCTTGAACCCTTGAGTTCAGGCAATCCTCTTGCCTTCGCCTCCGGAAGTGCTGGGATTACAGGCATGAGTCACTGCATCCGGCCTGTTTTCTATGATAAACACGTATTGATTTTATAAATGGTAAAACAAACAAACAAACAAACGCATTATTTAAATAGTGAAGGTGTGATGTCAAAGAAGCCATTTTGAACTTGGGCTGCCTTAATTAAAATGGCATGCTCAGAACAAAGAACATGGAAATTCCATGCTGCTCTGTGCTGTGTGCCCCATCCTTGGTGCATTGGAGTCAGTAATGAGTGTCTTATTATGTGTCTATGTTCACAGAAGAGTGTCAGAAGTCATGAGGAGACTCAAAATCACATCATCTTCATAGGACTGGGAGTCAGGTAGGTTGAGTTTGAGTCAAGACTGTGTCACCTGCCAGCTGGTGACTTTGGGTCAACTACTATCTTTTCTGAGTCCACATTTCTCCATGTTAAAAATAGGTTTAATAACACCCACACCAATGTTTCATTATAAATATTAATGTAAAAAGTTACCAGGAAAGCATTTTGCAATTTTTATTGTAGGTACTGCCTATATTCAGTTTGGAACCAAGAAGGGATAGGGAGAATAGTTTTGTTGTCTTCCAGCATTTGAAAGGCTGTTTGTAGAAGTTGATGACACACAGACTAATGAGTATGCATGCCAGCAAGACCGATTCTGGTTAAAATAAAGATAGCTTTTCTAGTAGCTATAGTTATTCCAAAATAAAATGAAAGGCTCTGGAGTTCAATGACTTTCCTGGAGCTGCAGTTTCTAATAGAGATAGCTACTCAGTTATTAAGGGTATCAGAGTGGAAATTCAAATGCTAGAAAAAGAATAACACAGGTGACTTTTAGCCTCTCTTTCTATACAGATATTCTAAGATTCTCTGCACTAAAAATCATGGTACTAGCTGCATTTCTAGTTCCATCAGAATAGTTACTGAGTTGAGGAGGATCTATTCATATTGAGGCTATATAATATCCATCAGTTAAGAAGACTCAGTGCTCTCTGTATGTTGTATGGCTCTGAGGGTGCTGTCGCCAACGTTATATTAACAACACTAGTGGGATCAGCAGGCTTAAAATAGGAAGCCATGTCCAGGGGGAAAAGGCTGGCCATAAGTAATCCCCAGGGTGTATGACAATCATTTTGAGCACTTCCCCACCAAAATAAAATAAAATAAAATAAAATAAAATAAAATATAAAATAAAATAAAATAAAGGAAATAGATTTCCCAAGCTGTATGAAAAGACCCTTTATAACCTACAAAGATACACATGGCAGCTTTCAAGAGCATTACTTGAGTGAGATCAAGTCACCCATGGAAAACAACTTCTTCTAGTTCTTTCTTCAAAACTCCTGTGGGCTTTACTGATTTGGGCATTTGTTCTGTAGATAAAAGTCACACACTTGTTTATAACATAGTTTTGATGGGCTGCACGTGATTTCTTCTTGAAACCTGCAAGCCACAGGAAGTCTTCCAAGGTATAAACAAAGGGATGAAGACCTTCTGGACTGTCTTCAAAGTCATTTTCAGCCATCACCTCAGTGATGAGGTACCCACGTGTACTCTGAGGATGTGAAATGTTACTTATGTGTGACCCCAGTTGTCTGAGCCCACTGGATCTGGGCCCTTTTCTGGCCACCAACAGCATCATCAGGCAGATTCAGCCAGCTCCATGGCATGCCAAGAGACCTGGAAAAGCTCAGCATAGCAGATTATTACTGGCAAGTGAAGATCAGAACTAAATGTTGCCTTTCTAAGGCTTAGATGTACTAGGGTACCAATGATAACAGCAAGTATGTAACGCCCCAGCTGTATTCCAACCCAGAGAAAGGGATCAGTGGTCAGTTTGGGTTTCCAGACTTCCTCAGAGTCCCTGCTATCTGAGGATGGGGTTTCACCCTGACTTTTGGACAGACAGATTGGAATTACCTGACTCAACTCTTTTCTGTGAATACTGACTTCTCACAATTGACTTCCCTTGAATTGTGTTCACAGAACTGGCTTTTCAACTACAATCATATCCATTGCTAGTATCCCTCTATCTCCCAAAGCTCCAAAAGCAATGTGCTCCTTCCAATTTATCTCATTTAGAAACAACTATGGAATACCTACTATGTGTCAGACAATTTTGTAGATGTTGGAAATTCAATAGTAAGGAATTTAGACCTTGCAGGGCTTACACTTTAGAAAGGAAATGGATAATATATATAAGGAAACAAACAAAAAGTTGTGTATAGTGATAATTACTATCAGGGCACTTATCATACTCATGGTGCCATGAGTCACACATGATGCTCCTGAATGCAATGCAGAAATGAGAATCATGTTATTAGTTAGGAATACTTTTGGCCAGAATGCTCAACTAACAGTGACTTAAGCAAAAGGACATTTAATGATCCTAAAAAATAAGTCTAGAGTTTGGCAGGTCAGGGTGCAAGCAGCAGCTCAGCCATATTATTTAAAGATCCAATCTCTTTCTGTATATCTTCTCTGCCTTAATATATATATATATATAAAATGTAACAAACAAAAAATTATGTATTGTGATAATTACTGTCAGGGCACTAATCATACTCATGGTGCCATGAGTCACACATGATGATCCTGAATACAATGCAGGATCCTCTTGGTTGAAGTTGTCTGCTGTAGCTTCAGACATTACATCCAAGTTCATGGTGGGGAGAAAAGGGAAGGATACTGTCAGCTATGTCTATCTATTCCATCAAGAATGCCAGAGTCTTTCCAGAACTTTGCCCCATTTGCATCTAAGTGGCTAGAGCTGGAGCTTAGGGTCACCCATCAGGAGGCTCAGAAACTGGGGAATGCAGTTGTTCTATTTGGCTTAAACCAACCACAGTCTGGGGCTGAGTACATTGCTGCTCCAAGATAGAGGTTCCATTAGCAAGGAAGAGAGTGAAATGGTTGTGTTGATAAATTTTGTCTGCCACTCAGCATATGAGCTGGAGAACAGCTGTTGGTGGGAAGTGGTGATGGTTAGTGAGCTCGGTCAGATCATGAAGGATGGTCTGGGTTTGAACACCAGAAATAAGAATGACTGAGACTCAGTTTAAGAAGGCATTGGTGGACTTCTGGACCAATAATGAGTCCAGCCAAAAATATCAAGCATACAAGTGAGTTGATGGAACCCCTGTCATCTCCTGTTTTCTTCACAGAGATCTGATCAATGCAGTCCCCACAGAATGAGATATCTGCCAGGTCAGGGGATCCCAGAGCTGTGGGCTCATTGCTGTTTATATCAGTAGCTGGAAGAAAGGTCATGTCAATGCTTGATCATGTACTTACAAGAATACATTTTTGTTGTGGTACAATCTGTGGTAGCCTTGGCAACCCATATGTTAAGATTTAGTAACAATACAGCAAAATGGGTGCCAATAATAAGCCTATGAGAATGTACAGATATGAAGCATATATACAAAAACTACTTCTATGAATAGATCCTGGAAGCCTGGGATAGGGATGAGGAAGATTAAAATCTAAAAAGAAGTTGTTTGTATGAATGCTCATCCAAGTGTTTAGCATATATAAAAAGGTCTCAAAGTGCAGCTCTCATTGCTACTGATCCCTTCTTAATTCCTGTGACTTCTTTCTTTCAAAGTTAGTCTCAAATTTTGAAAAATTGTTATATTTTATTAAGCATTTAGCATGATTTTGAGAGGGACTTCTTTTTTAAAAAATCAGTTCTTGACAAACCTACAGCTAGCATATTGCTAAATGGCCAGAAACTAGAATCATTTCCCCTGAAAACTGGAGCAAGACAAGGTTGTTATGGGTCTATTTGGTGTCTCAATGCCTTCTTCTTTTAATCTGGGAAAGTTGTGTGATGTTAGAAAACCCTCCATTTCATCTTGATTTTCAAGTTTGTTTCCATATTGGTGTACATAGTAATCTCTGATAATCTTTTGTCTTTCTTCAGGGTCAGTTGTGATTTGATCTTTTGTATTTCTGATTGTGTTTATTTGGGCTTTTTCTTGGTCATTCTGGCTGGGGGCCCATCAATCTTGTTAATTCTTTCAAAGAACCAACTTTTTGTTTTGTTGATTTCTTTTGGAATGCTTTCTGGGGTTTTTTTTTTGGTTTTTTTTTTTTTTTGGATTCAACTTCCTTTGTTTTTCATTATATTTTTTTTTTTTTTTTTTTTTTTTTTGAGTTGGAGTCTCACTCTGTCACCCAGACTGGAGTGCAGTGGCCGCTCCCGGCCACCGCAGCCTCGACCTGCTGGGCTCCAGCGATCCTTCCGCCTCAGCCTTCCAAGTAGCTGGAACTACA
>CAUYQG010160365.1:0-30520 GCA_963574415.1 Tarsius wallacei | reverse complement strand
TGTCTGTTTTCTCAGTGTCTGACCTCCTAAGGGTCTGTGTGAGACCTATATTCTTCTTTTGGTTTCTTTTCATTTATATAGATTTTCTTCCCCACTTTTTCCTTTTCCCCCCATCTTCTTTAACTCTTGTTCTGGGGTGGTAGGGTTGCTTTTACTTCTGTTTGCTCAATCTCCTATTCTTCCTTTTGTGAATCCCCTGGCTTTGTTCAATTCTGAAGTTGGACTGTAGGTTGGGGGCTATACTTTTCAGTTTTGAGATTTAATTGAGGGAGGAGCTATGATTAAAAATCTATTTGCAGATCCCAGTATCCACCAACAGGTGTATGGATACTCTGGAACCCACTTCCCAGTCCCTTGCAATCTGTCCATGCAGTGGGGTTATAGGTTTGCTACCTGAAAGCAAAATGAGGGAAGAAAAAGGAAAAGAATGGAACAGGGAGTGGGGGGAAAAAGGAAGATGGAGAGAGAGAAGAGTAAGAAGGCAAACAGACAAACGTACTGAGTAACAAATGAAAAAAGACACAAAGACAGATAATAGTAAAAAAACAAAAACAAAAACCTAAAACATATAATCATACAGATAAACAAGCTAACCAACCTCCTTATTAGTGTACTATTTCCCTACACAAACATGAGATCTAAATAAAATAAATCAGTAAACTAACAGAAACAAAGCAAGTATGAAAACGTTATCAATAACAGTAAGAAGAGAGAGAAAAGAGAAAAAAAGATGAGCAAAACAAACAAAGAATAAAAAATTAAAAAAAATAATAAAACAAGGGAACCAAGCAACGCTCTGAGATTTTTCCTCTAAGTCCAATATCCTCTCAGCTCTGATCTCTAGCTCTCATCGCAAGCAGGTATGGTTGCTCACAGTTAGGGTCAGTTGCACCAGGCCTGCTGTGGAGGGTAGATCAGATCTGAGTTCAGTTGGCTTGCTGCCTGTCAAATCTGCCACTCAGATCTGACCTGTGTCCGATCTAGCATGGGGGAGGGGCTTCTGTCGCTCCCATTTTGATGCTATTACCTTAGATCCCAAGTGGGAAGCTGGACAGAGCTGGGCTGGACAATGCAGGTCCCTGTCTGGTCTCAGGGCTCCACCTGATCTCTTTTTCTGCTGCAGCCCCGGGCCAAGCTGGGGATGGTGGGATGCAAGAGTGCCGGACAATTTAGGTCAGTGTAGCACTGGGCAGCAGGGGTAGGGTTGGGTGGGGTGGTGCAGCAGGTGGAGGAGCCTGGATCTCCACATGGCAGGAGCCAAGGGCCTCCCCGGGCAAGGGGGAGATGCGGCAGTGGTGGCCGCATCGGTAGTGTGGTGAGTGGAAGGAGCTCCACGGGGCAGGAGCCGAGGTTCGCCCCAGGCGGGTGAGGCAGTGATGATGGCGGAGGCAGAGGTGGTGGCAGAGTAGTGCGTGGAGGCAGCGGCATAGCAGTGTATGAAGTGCAGGCTGGTAGCAGTGAGAGCCACAGCCACTAGGGCAGAGCAAGAGTCTTTATGGACACTCGCTTTTGGATAGGATCTCATGGACCCACCTGCCCAGTCGCCATCTTGCTGGAAGTCTCCATTCATTATTTTTAAAAAAGAAAATTCTTAGCAAATTAGGAACAGAGGTGGAACCTCAGTCTTAAGGGGAGTATATAGGAGATGTTAGGCAGTCTTAAGACATAAGCCTAGCAATGCTGTCAGCCCAGATAGCCTGCTGTTGAGAAATCTAAGACAGCTCACTTGTACTAAGTGAATAAAATAAGGTAGGTGTGAAAGCACAGTGTAAAGAATGCATGAGTGACCAGGACTCCTAGTTAGTCCTGATCATAGCCCGTCTTTTCTTCTTACAGTCTACTCTCTGTATATGTAAACTTATTCTCTTTGTGGCTTTAATACCAATACTATATACCAATAATATTTATAGCACCACACCATTCTCTCAGTGAGTGAAAATTTTATCCAAATTATGCTTGTCATAATAATTACTTAAATGTTTAATCATTTAATATGTGCTAGGTGATGTGTTAAATGCTTGGTGTCATCAACTTTTAACCAAAATGAACATAATTTTGTAACCTGTTCTAAACAGCTATGGGAGCCAAGACACATTCATGTGTCTCGTGTTTCCAAGTGCAAATCCTTGTAGCATATCTCTGGAAATTTAAATGTTTTTCCAAATCCCAAATCTCAAGAAACCCAGTCAAGAAGTTAGAAAAGTTGTAAAACTATTATGATTCTGTTGTTAGAATCAAAATAAGTATAGAGTGGTTCAAAGGGACCCACTGATGTCACATTGAAAGCAAGAACTGGATGCACTGGCACTCAGAGTTGCAGAATGAAACTGAACATTTCTGGGAAGAAAGACTTGTTGTGATCTAATTACTCGGACTTTCTCTTAGATGTTACTCGTATAAGTGTGTTTTCATGATCCTGTCTCCTGTTAAGGACTCTTTCTGTGAGTCCTTATAAATAAAACAAATATTAACATTTCAACATTGTACATTTTATACAAATCCTACCAGTGATATTCTAGGAACTCAACGTGTTTTAGAGGCAAAATAAGTCCACAAATTGAAAATTTTAAAAAGTGATTATGTAGTGCCATTACCTTTGCTAAGAGAAGAGAATGTCAGGTTATTTTAATACTATGCAATGGTACTCACTGGTGATTTTGTGTTAAAAATATGTGTTGTAGCCTGCAATTATTTGTAAATACCTTAACAAGAGATACAAAAAGAAGCAAATGTGAATATTGTTGGAGAGGATTCTGATATTAATTCAAAATAGGTACAAAATCTGAATTAACAAAAGCAATATTGATTTCCACAGCAAACCAAAATCAGGTTAAACATACAAGATATTTCCATAGTTAAAAAATGAGTTTACATGAAGCACATATACCCTAAGATCGAACTTGATGATAACAATGCTTTTGTGCTCTAAAATTTCAAGTGTACCATTAAAAATTAGCTATATTAATTTTCAACTCTTAAAATTATTATTTAGCATTTATTTTATTTTAATATTTTCTTATCTTATGAAATATCTATATCAGGTAGAGATCAATTTGAATGTTATTAAAATATATAATCTTGTTATAATATATTGGTTTATTTTAATAATAATGTATGCACTTATTATCATGGGAAATAATTCAGTTTATTGTTGTAATAATTCATATTATTTGAAAAGATGTAAATAAGTTGCTATGAAAAACAAAGAATAACTACATTTTCAAGAATTTCCAAGAATCTTTGAATTCCAATTTCTCAATTCTCAAATTCTGAATATTAAAATCTTACAGGGATTTGGAGACAATAACTGTTTCAGTTTCCCATACATTTGTTAAACAATACTGAGAAAACAACAACAAATACTGGCTACTTGCTCCTGGAAGATAAAACTTTAAATCAAATATAATAGTTAACCCTTCAAGAGAACAAGAGCTTACCTTGTTCATCAAGGTAAGCTCTCTTGCTTGCTATGTCCGTCCATTAGAAGCTGTTATATCACAAACTCTGCCCAATCCCAACCATTTTCTCAACTTGCAAAACTCACCTAAAAATCACTCAATTCAGAACCCAAAGTTATGTATGTTATATCTTCTTCACGCATCCCAGTTCTGAGAAAATACTAAGACTCCATCAATGTGATATCCTCACTACTGTAGTAAGTCCCTATGCATCTAAGTTTTGTTTGATCAAAAAAAATTTTTTCTTCTTCGTGGTCTTTTGGAGATCAAAAGTTGACTACTATATAATATCTATATATGTACTAGGAAAAACTAGCATAATCCTCATTTTATCCGTGACTACACTGAGGCATAAAGAGGTTACATAACTTACCTCAAGTTTCACAAATAAGTGGAAGAGCCAAGATTCCATACAATGTCCCTCTTTCTATCATGCCATACCTAATCCTCCATGAATATGTTGATTTTTCCTCAAACTATAGCTCATTTTCACCGATTTTTTATGCATCTATCTCCCTTTGATTCATGTTATACTTGGAATAGTAAGATTGTCTGTGAACTGATCTTAATTATCATCTTACCCCGCTTGAAATCATTCTCCAGAGTGTCAGAACAATCTTTTAAATTTGCAAATTACATCTTGGCTTTCTCTACCTAAAACACTTTTATCATTATGCTACCTAATATACCATTTAAAACAAGTTCAGGTATGGTGGCTCAAGTCTGCAATCCCAGTAATTTGGGAAGCTGTGGTGAGAGGATCACTTGAGTCCAGGAGTTCGAGGCCACCTGGGCAACAATAGCAAGACATAGTCTTTATTAAAAAGATGATAATAATAATAAAATAACTGGGCATGTTGCGTGCCTATTGTCCCAGCTACTTGGGAGGCTGAGGTGGAAGGTTTGCCTGAGCCCAGGAAGTTGATGCTGCAGTTAGCTGTGATTATGCCACTGCACTCCAGCTTTGGAAACAGAGAACAGAGTGAGACTCTGGCTCAAAGAACAAAACAAAAACAAACAAACAAACAAAAAAGCACAAAAGCACAAAACTCCCACAGTCTAAAAATATGTCTTTAATAAAGTCTCAAAGCCCTGCATTAACTGATATTTGCTACTTCTCCTTTTATACCTTACTAATCCTTAATTGTTTTCTCTGCTTCCAATATAGTGACTTTATTTCCTCAAATATAAGGCTACTTTTTCTTATCCCAGGGCTTTGTACAGGCTGGTTAATTTGCCTAGAGTCCCTTTTACCTCTCAGCCCTTTTTAAATAAATCACATGCTATTTTTTAAGTCTTGGCTTTAAAAATGCCACATAGATTATCCTCATTCTCTCAACAAGCTATATCAGGAGCCCTTCTCATATTCTCATGAAAACTTTTTTCTTTCCTTGATAACATGTGCTACAATTTGCAATTTTACCTTAATTTTAGTGACTACTTGATCCATATTTTTTATCCACAAGACTGACAACTCTACAAAATCTGATGCTAAGATTTTGGTTTACCACTGTATTTTTAATATCAATAGAATGCCTAAAAGAATGCAGTCATTATTAGTTGAGCTAATGCATGAATGAATAAATGATAGCATGCAAGAAGAAGATTTCAGAGACCAGTAAAATGCTTCCTTGATTTTTCCAGGGTGAAGATTAAGGCTGTAACTGCTAACTGAAAATACTAGTGCTTCTATTTAAGGGGTTCTTAACCCTGGAAGGGCTTGATTATTAAATGTAAGCTTGAAAATAAAAAATCCAGTTTCTTAAATACCATATAAAAAGATTGGGGAAAAGGCTCAGGCATAAAGATTTTTTTAAAACTTCTGAGTTGATTCTAATGTGGTTAAGATTAAGACTCGCATCAAGGAGTTGGGAGAACTAGATATTTCCCAGAATCATAAACACTGGATATGTAAAAATCAGATTTTGAATCTTAGAAGGTCTTAGAACTAATAAGACAACATTTAAAATACAAAGGTGAGTTACACATAAATCACATTTCACTTGGAGTGTCTATTACTCAAAACATGGTTACACATTATGCTAAAACCCTCGACTTCATAGATTGCGAAATTCAGTTTTTGTTCGTTTGTTTGTTTTTTGAGTCAGAGTCTAACTCTGTCATTCAGGCTGCAATGCAGTGGCACACCACAGCTACTGCAGTCTTGACCTGCTGAACTCAGGCGATCCTTCTGCCTCAGCCTTTCAAGTAGCTGGAACTATAGATGCATGCCACTACGCTCCCTGATTTTTTGATTTATTGTAAAGATGAAGTCTCACCAAGTTTCTCAGGTCTTGAACCCCTAGGCTCTGACAATCCTTTCACTTCCACCTCTGAAAGTGCTGGGATTATAGATGTGAGCTACCACTCCCAGTAAATCTAAATCTTGACTAGGATTTCTGCACATCTCCAACCTTCCTCTGATGCCTCTTCTTCCTTTCATTGGCTCATACCTATTGCTTAAATTCTGTTCCAGAAGATGTAGTACAGTCTTCTTGCTTTCACCAGATACAATTAAAAATAAAATTCACCTAAACCATACATTTTATGAGTTTTATATATCCAGTGATTTTTGAGTGGTGCAGGAACCATGGAATAATGCATTGCCAACATTTCATGTCCTAAACCCTCTTTCATCCTTTACTTTTAACCTTTGACACTAGCCAACACAGTTAAGAGGGGTGTACCTCATATCTTTATGCCAATAACCACATTACTTTGTTAGTATCACTAAAATTCTAGTAATTCATACTTTTTTCTTGTATACTTTCCCATAAGAAAATATTTTTAGCTTCCTGGAAATTATTCATCTCTTCTGTTGGTACACAAGACAAAGAGGGGATCTTTGGACTCATGGATGAACACTTCCTCCTTTTTAAAATTATATAAGAATTAGGCAGGATTTTTCTCTGTAGGTCCTTTAGTTATCTGCCTTTCTGGCTTATCCTGGAGCCCAAGATAAGAAAAAATGTTCTTGTCTTCTACTCAAGGTGAATAGTTCCTTATATCATGGAAACTCAGCTAGCCAGTATTCTACTTATCATCAATACAGAAACCCAGGGAAAGAGACAAAGAGATGCTCACAGATGCTGAAGAACCCATCACTTATATATAGCAGTATTATAATTTAAAGGTAATCTGGAAGACAGACTGCTCAGTTTGCTCATCTGTGATACTTTTTCCATAATCAGAAATGTTCTAACCCTTTGTGCAGGATATAAGCTGCATCAGATGAGCACCTGGTCGTCTGTGCTTTATTCTTCCATGGTCCCAGCCTCTTTCCTAGGAAGAGGAGAGCTTTAAATATCTTGAAACCAAAAGAGCTCTAATTTCTCAACTTTCATTTCTAGAGGTCCAGTGGGAAGACTTTTCCATGTTCAGATTGTCAACTGATGCTAGTCTACCTAGGAGATCCTTTCTCATTGTTCTTCAGTTTTTCCATACATCTTACGGCTTTAGGTTTTCAGTGCTTCTCATAGTTATCTTCACATTAGAAGCATGTGTACGATCATCTTTAACCTGTGGCCTAAGTTTGTACTGAAAAATTCATTTAGCATATATGAGAACATACATATCTTCGTGAGCCTCTGTTAGAAATTTGATCTTTATTCATGAAGCCAATCCTACAATAATTCCAGTGCTGTCAGCATGACCTCATGTGTCTGGTTAAAACCGTGCTGTTAAATTTTTTTCCCTTATGGAAACTGAAACCTCCTTCCCTTCTACTTACTACCAAAATTGCTTGATTCACAGCCAGAATTTGAAGCCAGATGATGAAACTGGAGTGGCCTCAGCCCTCTTATTTTCCCTAGTATTAATGCTTTTATGCACATCACTCCAAAGCAGCCACTTACTCACATTGGTCCAATTGTTTTTAATACTATCTTGGTTTTTACATTTCTCTAAAAGTGTCTTATATTTCTGTACTTACAAATAACTTTTTTCTCCTATTGATGTTAATTCGTCTTTATATGTAAAGCAATCTACAAAACAAAATCTGTTTCTTCTGAGTCCCTTCTTTTTCCATTTCAAAATTGGCCTCGATTTATAAGCATTCATGAAGTTTGGTCTTAAATGTGTTCATGGCAAATGTTTTCTATAGTTCCTTTAGGCTTCATAGTCTCTCTACTGCTGTTGAAGTGCCCGCACTCAATGCTGCCACCATGTGTTCTCTTTAGGAGGCCAGTAGGAAATAAAGCTGGCAAAAATCATTCATTCTTTGTATCCCATGGTGACTATTAGAGCAGCATGGTAGATTATGATACTTATGTGGAATTACTTACTGAAAATATAGACCAATCTCAGAAGAGGAATTCAATATAAAGTGATAACAATTAAAATTCAAGTTAATTTGTATTTTTCTTTTTATTACACAAGAAAATGCACTCAGGAAGTTTCTTGCACAAGAAAAGCTGAGTCTTTCTAAGAGTTATGCTGGGAACTGTGTCCACAGCTTCCTTGATTTTTCCCAGCTTTCAAGTGTGTTCACTTACTCTGCTTTACATGCAAATTTTTAGATGAAATCATTGCAAGAAGAAACCATGGATAAGTGGAAGGGCAAGTAGAAAAAGGAAACAATCTTGTTTGGTAGGTGGCCTACTGCAAAGAGACAAAAGAGAATTTGGGGTTTTAAAGTCTGCTAGAAATATTTCACCTAAGAGATGATACATAGATTTAAGGGGTCAGTTTTCAACTCCTGTGCTCTGGTAATAAAGTGATGAGGGCAGGAAGACAGCTGAAATCTGGGAAAACAATAATCTAGTAAATATAATTAAGGGAAATTAGACTCTAACAGACCAGTATTGATGCAAGGGAGCTCCCAAGGGGCATCCACTCTTTCTTGAAGAAATACCTTTGCTAAAGATACTGAGTCCTTCTAGTAGATTCAGAATACAGCTGAGTACACAGAGATTAAGATATAGCCTAACAGACTTGGGGTACTTAAGGCAAATAAGAAATCTCCCAGATGCTAACTGATTTTTCCCATATAAAAGCTATTCTCATGAAACTATCCCTGGTATATATGTAATCACTATCTCATTTATTCCTTCAGGCTTAATTTATTCCTTCTCTCCTAACTGTGACCATGAATTAGCATCTGCATTTTTGTTAACTTGACTTTGGACAAAGTGTTGTTAAAAATCTCACCTGGCTCTTCTCATCACTGTAGTTAACAATGACCACATGTAAATATAAAAATACTATTTTTATCAGAATGCCTGGAGATATATACACACTCTATGTCTACTTTTGTAACAATACTCATGTTTCAATAGACAAATATGTATATACATTTTTCTATACTATGTTTTATGATAAAAGTTCTCCACAGTGATTTTTTTTTTTTCTAGCAAGTTGTCATGACATGCATGCTGGGCTTTATATCCCTTTTAGTAAATATGTTTCAGCTTATTCACATGTGATTTGTTAGTCAATAAATTTCTTGCCACATTTGTTCAAAGGTCTTTTATTCAAGATCAGCTTTTTTCATCAAATATTTCTCTAGTGGAAGATTTGTATACTTTATTAGCTTGAGACCTAACATAAAACTGTTTTCCTTACAATGAAAAGAGCTAAACAATATTTGATCTTTGATTATTTTACTGTCTCTACTGCATTATGGAACTATTGCTGTGGCACAATAATTCATTAAATATTTTAATTCTCCTTGAAATGATTTGAGGGCTGTGCACCACAGGAAACAGATGCATGGTCTCTAGGCATAATGTTCTTGGATTGTGAATGCTTATTATTATTCTCAGTTACTGATTATATTGTTTAATATATTGTTTCATTTTGTTTCCTAACATCTTCATCATAATCCTTGCCATTAAATGATAATTATTAAGGGTTTCCATTTGGAAGTTTATAAGTATTTAGGCAAAATCATTTGGTTATTGCCCCTATTCTCAAGAGGTTAAAGTATAGAAACAGATGACATTTACTTCTACAGTTGATAACAACAAGACAATTACACAAATGACATGAAAATGATTAACAATAAATGGTAAATATTTAGGGCCCCTATATTTAGGGCTATATAGACTGGAAATAGGACATAAGTGATAAGTGGTAAAAGCAGAATTTTTATAATCCAAGCACGACTTCAGTGTGGCTAATTTGATCTCTCTAATTGGCATCAATTGCCATAACCTAACAGTCATGTTGTGATCCACATCTATCAGATAAGTAAGAAAGCCACAATGATCTCATCAACTGTGCCAAGTCTGCTCCTATGCATGAAAAAATATAATCAGATAGGTATATTACAATGATATTTTGAGAGAACTTTGTGAATAAGAGAATATTTTAGGCACAGAGACCATAACTTGAATAAAATGGCAAAAGAAGGTGTAGTGCAATGGATCATTTTTACAATATTCATTTTGCTCTGGTTGATTCTCAATTGACTTCAGATCTCCAACTGGGGGAAACCAAAGCCACATTTTAATTTAATGAGCTCTGATCATGCAACAGTAACCAAGAGTGAAGACCCGGATACATTGAGGGAGTGCTCCTTTTACAAAAAATTGAAGTTAGCACTAAGATGATCTATCTTTTCATGTTGTTATACTCACAACATGTAAATTTGGGAGTCATTAAGTGAGCATCCCCTACCTGCCATGTGGACTGAATATCAGAGAACATTCAGAGATGCCCGGAATCATAGAGAGCAGAGATTATCGGTAACAGAACAGTATTAGCTCTAATGCCTGGTATTTTTGCATTTCCAGGTTTTCTTCTGCTTCTGATATCTGATCACACTCTTTCCTTTTTATGTCATGAAGAAGGGTAACTAGAGTTTGTTTCTTAAAACAAAGAGACCTGATATAAATGACACAAATGAATTAATGGTCAGAAGAAGGAAGGGAATAGGCCAAGAATCAGAAGAGAAAAGAGGAGCATAAACATCCATAGTTTAAGGTACTGTATTTATTTCCCATTTACTTTCTAAATAACTTTCTTAAAATGCCACTGCATTTTGGTTCTGTCTTTATAACTATATTGGATATATGCAAATATTGGATTTAGGAGCTCAAAGCTCTGTCTAAATATAGATAGACATGGCAAGGAAACATTTTACTTAGCATTTTACACTCTGTAGTGCGATACAATTAGACTTTGCAAAATAACAGCAAACAAATGATTTGGCAAGGGATAAATAGCTTCAAGTGCACGGATGTTAGCATCAGAATCAACTCTGGCTTTTATGCTCTTCGTCATCTACTGCACTATTAAAACATTCACTGAATGCGGCTTCTGGGACTAAAATCTTTCAGTTGCTTTTCTTGGGATCAGATCACCTCTTGCTGCACTTTTACTACGGCCTCTTGCTTGCACTGACAAACAACGTGCAGAACAACAAGTATATGGTTTATGGACACTCAGTGATGAACAAACCTTCTAGGACGAAAAGTAAAAATTTCACGGAAGTCATAGAATAAGCCTTGACTAGGGAGTTTAACAGAATTGGAGTCAACATTTACCAACAGAGTGATTCTGTGGGCGTTTAACCTTTCTGATCCTCAGCTTCCTCATCTGTAAGTGTGGATAATGATGCTCATATGATAGGGCTGTTAGAATTGCAATGAGGTAACATATGCAAAGTGTAGGGCACGGATTCTGTCACATTAGAGACACAAGCACAATGAGTACTATTATTACTAGCTAGAGGGAAATCCCCTAACACTCTGTTTCTGAACTTAGTCGTGTTATTGATGACCCAAATCCATTTGTACTCCTATGTACGCAGAAGCTTTCAAACTTTATTTCCAGCAGCAGAGCTGCACTCAGGTAATAAGTCAGCTAAAGAGATTTTTTTTTTCCTTGAATGAATTATGTTTCTGGTGTGCTAAATTTTCTCAGAGCAGTCAACCATAAAAATTATATTATGTATTTCTCTTGTGTAACTTGTGTGAAAGTAGAGTTTGTCAAAACTGGCTGCTCAGCATTTAATGAGACCCTCCACTGCATTTGATTCCAAGTCAAGCTGTATATAAGGAGGGTAAACAGGGAGGTCGGAGACGGAAGCTCAAGCTAACTAAATAAGACTATAAATAATAAAGGGATAATTTTTTAAAAACTGAAAGAAAATTGGTGGAACAAGTCAACTAATTGTCATCTTTTTTTAAATAAGTGAAAGGTGAATTTGCTTTGTGGGTGCCAAGACCTGAAATTAGAGAACTTCATTTCCATTGAAGGCCTTGATACTCATTGCTGAAATATGAAGCAGATGTCTCTCTGACCTCTACCTAATTGAACAGGAATGTCACGAGGAGGAGAGTCATCAATCTCTGGGTTGTCTAAGAGAAGGTCCTGAGGATTTTCAACAAATGATTCTGTTATATATTAACTAAGTTACAATGCCGTATACAATTGAGAGAAAATACTATAGCACCCTGCGTTTTATAAATTTAGGTTTAGATTCCACTGCTAAAAAATAATCAAGAAGTTTTGCTTTGACTTTAATCTATCACATTATATGATATTTTAGATATTTTATCCTTAAATATATTAAAAGGTATTTCAAGATTCTGAGCTCATCTTGTTTTCCAGCCACCTTGATCTGGGTATCAAATGCTCATCGACAGTCTCTCTGATTGCTCAAAGACAAAGCTGCAATGCATATCACTGTGCTTCTGAGTGGGTTTCTGCCTTTTGCAATCATTTCAACTTATACATACCATTAGCACATGACACGCTGCACTGCATCAGGATGACCATCTCCTTGCCTACCTCACTGTTGTATGAGAGTATGAGAGATTACAATTCCTAACATTTGTTGTATCATGATCAGCTATGACCATCTTTAGCACTACTCTTTAGTGCATTATCTCACCACCTCTTACCTGGTTTGTTACAACAACCTCTTACAGTTCACCTCACCCCTTATCTTGCCTTCCTTCACACCCGAGTGAGCTTTATAACCAAACATATAACATTTCTCTAGTGGTTACCTATTAAGGAAAATGTAAAATTTTGCACTGAACTACTATATAGACCTTGCAAATAAGAATGATTATATTTAAATGTTTGCATTTATTTCCTATGGGTTTTAGTAATGTGATCCCTGTACTTCCAGGATTTCTCACGTATTTTTCACATATAATAGTTAGATAGATATTAAACAGAATAAAAATAAATCAATGATGATATATAAGCTATGGATTAGCTCAGGACTAATAGCCAGTGTTTTTCAGCATGGCCAGGCAAATTTCTAGGTTTCAGCACATAATCATGCCATAAATCATGCCCAGAATCAACATCTCTGTAACGTGTATGGTATTGTCAAGTTTAACATAGTCCCCTGTAAGGTTCATATTCACTATTGTTTGCGAACCACAGCCTTAAGCCAAAGATTGGGTACTGAGTGTCAGGGACAGATTGCAGAAATGGAAACCAATGCTGTTGAATCTCAATAGCACCTGAAAATCCCACACATACTATTATAAAGGCTAGTAACAAACATAAAATTTCTCTATAAAACTTCTGTAACAGTTAACTATGATCTATATACTGAGTGGTATTGTAAAATATAGTCAAAATTTTTGAAAGCCCTTGCTCCAATGAAGTAAGAAATGTAAAATAATTCAATTGTAATATTTATATGTAGATATTTATGCATACTTTTAAAAAGAATGAGTCCAGGAATAGTTAGATGGATCAGTATCAAGTTGTATCCCTCCTGCACTAAGTCAAGACCCAGGGGAGATATACAAATCCTTGCAATGCTGAATCACATGGAGCTGTGGATTAGGGCCATGTTCCACACTCTCAGTATGCGTTATTTCCCATCTGTTCAATTTGCAGTCTTCAAAAAATAAATATTTTGATGGGAAGTAGACTAGTAGGATGACCGATCCATCCTTGTTTTTCTAAGACTTTCTCCATTTTAACACTAAAACTTCTGTCTCCTGGCAACCTCCTCAGTTCCAGGCAAACCAGGACAGTTGGTTACTCTATGTGTAATGCAGTAAATGGTCTAAGCTATTTTTTTATTCAAGTAAATTTTACTTGGAATTCTAGCATAAACCAGTTGCATGTGAAGCTGTTCTACTCTAAATGAGGAAAAGTGAGAAAGCCTTGCCTGATCAACCCAATGATATCATTGTCATGTCATCCTTAACTCTTGTACAAGGGCTCCATGAGAATCTGTGATTACACCATAGCCTTCCTGCTTACCTCTCTTATTGGCTAAGTTTCACGGAGTATGACAATTCCTCTGATGCTAAATTTCCTCGGAATATAGAAATTATCTTCTTGCAGGGTGGCTGTGATATATCAATTTCTACTACTTGAGTCAAACTTGATATCCTGACCTCTGTAACAGTATGTAACATAGACAGCAAAATGTCTTTAGTGCTTTTCACTGGAAAATAATTGCAAAGGAAAAGCATACCTCCTGAGTTGGAGTTGTCCATCTTGCATGAATTTGTGTAATACTATTTAAAGACTAAAATTGGTGAGGCATGGTGACTCATGCCTGTAATCCTACAGCTTTGGGAAGCCAAAGTGGGAGGATTGCCTGAGCCCAGATGTTTAAACCAGCCTGGGGAACATAGTGAGACTCCATCTCTACAAAAATTTTATAAATTAGCTGGGCATGATGGTGTGTGCCTGTTGTCCTAGCTATTCCTATCTATTTAGGAGACTGAGGCAGTCTGAGGATCTTCAGGAAGGAGGATCACTTGAGACCAGGACTTCCAGGTTACAGTGAGCTATGATAATGCCACTACACTCCAGCCTGAAAGACAGAGCAAGGCTGTCTCCAATGATGATGATGAAAATAATAATAATAATAATAAATGATGATGACAGTGATTGGAATTTAAGTAGCAAATGCAATAGAAATACAAATGTCAAAAAAAGTGTTTCAATTGCTGTCTATTTTTTAATGTCTAGATTTTGAGAAGTCTCCAATAGAAAAATCAGGGTTTTTAATAAGTATTATACAGCAAAGGAAATCAGAAGTGACCAGGCAAACAAACTGTTGGCCAATTCATAGACTAAAGAAAAGTCTTAAATCATCCATAATGTATAGAATTTGTGGTTCTGGTGTTAATATATGTGTGCTACCCTTAAGAGTTGAATTTTCACCGGGAAAATTGTCATTTCACTTTTACTATCCCTTCAAAAATGCAGATATTCTGGGTTAGTATTGCAAACTTACACATTAAAATATCATTGAAAATAAAGACTGAAATGCAGATGGTCCCCAACTTATGATGGCTCCATTTATGATTTTTTTGACTTTATGATATGCTAAAGCCATATGTATTCAGTAGAAACTGTACTTTGAATTTTAATCTTTTCGTGGGATAGCAATATGTGGTACAATATACTCTTAAAATGCTGGGCAGTGGAAGGAAGCCGTGGCTCCTAGTCTGCCCTGCAATAACGAGGGCTGTTTTTGCCCAACTGTAGGCTAACATAAGTGTTGGGAGCATGTTTAAGGTAGACTAGGCTAAGCTATGATGTTATATATATTAGGTGTATCAAATGCATTTCAACTTACAATATTTTCAAATTAGGTGGTTTAATAGGACTTAGCCCCATCATAAGTCAAGGAACATCTGTATGGGCATCGGAATAAAAATTCCAAAGTGATTCTCAGTAATTAAAGCTTTTTACAAATGTTTTAATTTAATAGAAAAGGTCATAATTTTAGAGTATACACTTTTCTTTCCATAGATGAATATCATTTGTCTTGGCCTCAATATTGTGTATGTCCACATCATATTTGTGCTTCCTCTAATTTTTTTTTTACTCCCATAACATTTATTTTACATGAACACAAATTAAAGCAACCTTCCCAGAAATATACAATCCAGAAGTTTGGTCCATCTTGACTCTTGAAGGTGAAATGTAAATATGGTGAGAAAAATATTCACCACGGAATTAGCAACCATTTTAATCACAATCCTCTCAGAAACATCTGGCTGCAGCCCAGAAACTTTAGGCCTACTTTTAAAATGGGAATTGATTCCTGGAAAGAAACCAACTTTATCCACAATAAAATCCATTGCTTTGTGAATGAATTGGATTAGTGTCCTCAATTGAATACAAGGAGAAATGCTAAACCTGTTTATGAATATGACTCCACAATCTCATAGATTTTTGCCCATTGCAATCAAATGGTTTAATAACTTTCCCAATTAAATAAATTGTCAGATGCAGGAATAGGTTGAAGCTTGTCTAAAACTGTTCCTTTGGATATAGTTTTGGGCCAAATTAATTTTACTCATGGTTTTTCACTTGTGTGGTACACATTGCAATTCATGGAAGTTCATGTATTATCTTTCGGCTCTATTTTCAGAGTTGTCTGAGAATGACTTTCTGCAGCTCTCCAGTATTCCACCAGGATTCTGGACAAAGAACAGTTAATCTATGTCAATTTGCAGACAGTCACCTGGGTTACTTTTCTCCCTGCTTTCTCTCTGCTAACAGTAGCTTGGACAGTAACTCCTGCAGTAATGAGATTTTCCTAGACAACCTGACTTGCTGGTGAGTCCCAAGGGTGGAGGCAGAGGGATTATAATATTTTGGATCTTCAATGTAGGTCGCCTTGATGGATTTCAAAAAGTGATCTCGTGAAAGCAAAACATTATTAAGAATTACCGGCCCTTTGCTTTGAATATGTCAGTGTCACTTTCTTTAAAACGATTACATCTGGGCTTAAAAATTAGGGCAGCATGTCATTTCCTTGAAGAAGAATAAAGACCCGTACAGAGGTGAGTAAATTATCATGGTGGTAAGGGTGAACAAAAGGGAATATAATAGTGTTAGTGTAGAAAGCAAACATGTAGGCAGGGTGATGAATGAGTGGATTATAGAGTGAATCACATTTGGCTTTTGACACTGACCAGGATTCATTCTTCAAATAGTTCAAGTTCTATCTATCTGTTATCTCTTCCATTTTTTTTTCTTATAGGCCTCCTCATCCTTCCTGTGCAACCCACCGCCCCCCCACATACACACAGGGGAGCTACAGGATGAGATGAGATCAGATAACAGAAAACACACAGAATGAAAAACTCAGAAATAACTGGACAGCCTTCGTGATTTTTTATTTAAAATATTTTACATATAATTTTATAGTTTCCCTTTTAATGATATCTAACAGTGTTTGAGAGAACACTGTATTCTCTCAAAATAAAAAAAAATGTAGCCTAGATTATTCTATGACACCTTCTTTTACCCACACATTGTTCTTTCTGTGTCTGTTTCACTCTGTGTAGCACTGGCTTCTTATACATAGGACCTTCAAAGTTTCACCTTCAGAACCAGTAGCCCAAGACAAATTAGCACAGCAGGAAGTGATAGTTGCTCTGTGTGACTCGAGAGGAAGAATATACATTATTTCTCTCTAATCTACTGAAGCACATTTGATTTGATTCCCCTGTTGATTTTCATTTTGACAAGATAGATAGCAAGGGAAGCCCAATTGTATAGATTTGCACATTTATTCCCATTTTCAAGGCACGAGTGGAGAAATCTTTTCTAGCTGATGACTTAAAGTGTCCTGTCATTCTGTTCTTAAGTATGAAAGTGTTCAGAAATCAGGATGCTGTAATATGCCATTGCAATATCCCATTAACTCACTGGGCTGAGCAGTACTTTGAGGTGTCAAGGGCAAAGAATTCTAATTCAACTGCCTTATTTGTTACATTCACCAATGAGACAAGGCACGCTTATGCTGGAGGGTTAATTTTTAACACTACCTTCAAGCTCAGGAAGAGATGAACTCTTATTGTAGCAGGGATAGATTTGTTAGTGTCCCTTGCCACTTCCTTTACCCAATGTCACAGAGGCATGTGCTGACAGTCATGCTAATTTTAGAACTGAGACTGAATTCTGGGACTGGGACAATGGTTTTTCCTTTATGAAGTCACATATTTTGTGTCTTAATGGCTTATGTGATATGATTATTTGTATTTCAGGGAGATTTTAACAACCAAATGAAGGATGTGAGTTCCCTTTCATTATTACCATTATTATTATTTTAAATCCTCCCCTTATTTAGGACAAGAAAAGATAAAATTGCTTTTGAAAAGCCTTTAGACTTCAATGCATTTTGAAATAAAAAGCAAAAACATTAGATTGTGAGTTTGTATTTAGGAAGAAACATTGCACTGTTCTTTTCTGAATTCAAAATCTACATTTTTTGGGTGATAGATACTGTGTAATAGTGGATTTTAATCTCCAACACTTCTAAACGCAGCATCTGAAGTGGATTTTTACAACAGTGTCATGTCCATAGATTTGAGATCACATGACTTACTTAGATCTTTTATTTAATAATCATAGACTCTAACTATACATTTTACTGACCATCCTGCTATAAACCCTTGGTGAAAAAGAAAGTGGAAGGAAGGAGGACAACTGGTTATATGAAAGTCTATCACAGCTCCAAAAATCACCTTGAAATTATAAACCTTAAACTGAAATTAATTCAACAAATTTTATTTACAATCTCATTACATATGAGACTTTGGTAAGAATTTATGGAGGAATCAAACAATTAAGAACACACAGAGGCTGCCATCATAAAGTTGGCAGAGTTGTAGCGAACAAAGATAAACGTTTAATACACACACACATGCACACACATACACATACAGTATAAGCAACAAAACAAATCCCACTAAGGAGGCAAACACATTATTTTGAGGCTATGTGAAAGCATAAAACTACAACTAGAACTTCAATTATGAACAGATACACCTTAGTCATATAAAAAGCTAAAACTCTGACCAGGCTTGGTGGCTCAGTCTGTAACCCCAACACTTTGGGAGGCTGACGGGAATGGATTGCCTAAGCTTGCAGGTTTGAGACCAGCCCTGGCAACTTGGCGAGACCTCATCTCTACAGTAAATCAAAAAATTTGCCGGATGTGGTAGCGCGTGCCTGTATTTCCAGCTACTTGGAAGACTGAAGTGGAAGGATCACCAGAGCCTAGCAGGTGATGCTGGGGTGGCTGTGAGTGTGCCACTGCACTCCAGCCTGGGCAACGGAGTGAGACTCCAACTCAAAAAAAAAAAAAAAAGTTAAAACTCCTAAAAATGTTGGAATAAATTTATATTTACAGACAAGTTGCAAAGATAGTACAGAGACTTTCTGTATACCCAGTTTCCCCCAATGCCAGCATCTTTCATAGCAATGGATTCACTAGTCAAAACTAAGAAATTAACCTTAATATGCTACTATTAACTAAACCGCAGACTTTATTTGGATTTCACAGGGTTTAAACTTAGATTCTTTTTCTGTTTTAAGATTTAATATAGTATACACCACTGCATTTAGGATAAACATGAATTTATAACTTCCATCTTTAATTATAATCTTTGATGAAGGTTGTGAGGTAAGATAAAATTGGGTTCTATGATCAGAAGTGCCTAGTTTCAAATTCTTCTCTTTTTTTACTATCTCACCCTATTACACTAACCATGTAACTTAATCTTTCTAGGCCCCAGTGCACCCAGTTGTGAAATAGGAATAATAATAGTAGCAATTTCTGGACTGTTGCTCTAAGTGAGGAAATATACAGTGTTTAACTGGTATCTGACCCTAAAATTTAGTGAGAATTTGATGATATTGACCACTTAAAAATGGAAGTATGAAAGTGAAATGATGCCAGAGATTTTGAAATGTGTAATATGATGCAAGAATAGTGTGCCTTTTACTTGTCAAACTAACATTATATGTATTAAAGCTGGAGTTCAACAAAAGGAAAAAAAGTATTTTAGAGGGACTCTGTCTTGATTTGGATAGTAATAAATGAATAGGATTTGGATAAACAGGAGCAAAGGGTAAGTCATTTTAAGTGCCCATATAAAAGAGCATGCCAGCAATCTGAAGAAGGGGCAGAAGATAAGTTTAATGATTACAGTAGAATTATAAATATGAACAGTTATGGGAAGGTTGGAGAGGAAACTGTGACCAGTCTTCACAGCACTTAAATATCAGTGTAAGAGGATTTGACTTGATTCTATAAGCAACAGGTAAACCATTGAAGATTTGAGCCCCACAAGGCATGATTTCATAAGGTAGGCAGAATTTGTTTGGCATGGGATGCATCTTTTATAGAGAACATTAAACTGTCATTAATGCCCCTGAAGGAGCTATGGAAAGTACTGATTTTTTCTTTAGACTGTGCAATAAGGCTTTTGAACACATGGCCAGGTACTGACTTTGCACTCAAGTGGTTATTATTTGAGACTTTTAAAAGTAATTTTAGCTCTTATGGAAAAATCACAAGAAGCATTTATGGATCAATTTTCACTTGGAAACTACCCGCCTGGTTACTATCAGATAAGACATCAAAATTCCTAAAGAACTTAAAATGATATTTTGTTCTATATCTTAGTGAGTTAATATGGGTTAATATGAGAAATTTTATCAAGATTTTTATTGGTATTGTCTCAGTCATCACTTTCATGTTTATTGTTTTAGGTTCAACTAGATGATACTGCACATTCTTTAAGACGTGTTAATATGCTTAAATATTAGAAGCACAGTATAAAATAGTGAAAGAAAATTATATGAAGAATTCCTTTGTTCTTCATGTCGAAAGGTTCATGTCCTGACTCTAGGGCTTATACGATATCATCCATGTGACTTCAAGGAGTATTTGATTCTTTGAACTTTATTTTTCAGTTGTCAACTAGAATTAATCATATATAACACTAGCTTCTCAAGCTAAATATAAAGGTCAAATTAAATATTGAATGTGAGATTACTTCATAAAATACAAATAATATTATAAATATCAGTCATTATTTTGTAATACTTTATTTCAACATACTTGGTTTCCTGTGTTTGGGGTCAAGACAGCTTGATAATTTACATCTGCAAATTTCATTGTGTCAAAATACTTTTATTTTACTTTTCACCAGTTTTTCATTTATATTATAAAAGAGACAATAAATTAATATTAATTTTACCCTGAATGCTTTTTTCCCCCTCTGTGTCCATTTCCAATTAAAGGCACCAGGCAAGTGTAAAGTTGCAAAAGAAATATAATACAAGGGAAAGAAGTAACATTTAATGATTGAGTTCCAAAAAGTGTATCATTTAGTCTTCTTCCCATCCAACTGACTGCAATATATTTTCCCTTTGCCCTTGAGTTCAAAACATATCCCTCTTTGATGTCTCATAAACATTTCCTGATGATGTTCTCAAATGAGATAAAGGATAATAAATGAGCAAGTGAATCTGGCCCATGAGAAGAATTAAAGAACTCAGAGAAAGTCTGTTCCTAAAGATATGAATTCCAGAGTCAGACAGTTGTCCCCAATTCCCAGAAGTTCAAATCCAGCTATCAGCAAGGAAAGCCAGAACTGATAAATGATTTGTAGAACCCCCTGGTTTTGGTGAAATTTTTTCAAATGAATAAATGATTAAAATGGCTCAATGAAAATCACACACAAAAGGGTGAAATATAATGACTATCTGATCTGTTAAAAGGAAAAAGCTTTTAAACTAATCGATCTTTTCCACAACAATTTATGTCATAGCCTTTTAAGATGATCCCATCTTAAATGGGGGAAGTGACAAAGAGGTATATATCTAATATACTTGCTCAATGGATAGATTTTCAGTACCCTAAGAAAATGCATTTGAGAGCTTTCATTTTTAAAGGCAACTACACATTAGATTCCTGTGAATGATCTTATGTTTAGTTTTACCCTCGTTATTGCTAAGGGTTAGAAGGTAGGAAATCGAGACCAAGACTTTTTTCTTCAGGTTTGATGAGCAATCGTGTAACAATCATTTAACCTCCATGTGCTTCATTGAAGGCGTCCCTCCAAGGACTATACTAATGTACATCACGCTAATGCTTGCCATCCATCTATTTCATGGGCACATTATAAGGGTTAACTAATAAGGCTGATAAGCACTCTGCAAATTCAAAGTACAAAGCAGAAGTGCTAAGCAAGCTAAGTAAGCAGAAGAGACTCATGGTGGTCAACCAATTTGAATTTTCAATGATTTATGGATTTCATGAATACTTTCATCTACCCTTTGCGATAAATGAAAGCCATTTTAGTATGTTTTAAGAAACTCAATTCAGAGAAATAAGAGATAAACGTTGTGTGCATCATTTCCAATGTGACAAAATTGTTTTGTATTATCCAAGTGTTTTAATTTTCAAGGTATAATAAAGTTGTACATCACTTTTTGCAGAAATCATAAGTTGCATGTTTTTATTTTTGAAAGAAGAATAAAATACTCTAATTGGTCACAACACCAGGAAAGCAAAGTACAAATTTCCATTGACTTCCAAGTGAAAATATCTCAACCATAAAAAAGAAAGAAAAACTCTAAGGGAGAGAGTGATTTATTCCATCTTAGTTTAACATTCAGTCCTAGTCATACCTACTTTAGCTGTCAGGAGGAAGACTAATTAGTGCCAGTGTTGATGAGAGTTTTTGTGATGCAAACTTTTGTCCTTTGAAAACTGGATTAAACTTAAAATCATTTCCCATACTCTGCAAAATGGAATGCTTTGACCCTGTGTCAGCAAAGTTACAGATGAAACCATTTCTATCAGACGTTTACATTATAGTTATAACTAGAGGTGGACAATGAAGTGTAGAGTATGGTTATTATCTGGGAAACTAGAGATCAATCAAACTGTGCCATGTACTAGTCAGCTCAGGCTGCTATAACAAAATACCACAGATTGGGTAGCTTAAGCAATGTACTTTCTCTCAATTTTGGAGGCTAGAAATCCATGATTAAGGTACTGGCAAATTTCATTTCTGGGGAAGGCAGGGCCTCTTCTTGCCTTGTAGATGGTCACCTTTTCAATGTGTCCTTACACGGCCTTTCTGCTTTGCTTGCTCAGAAAGAAAATGAACTCTGACGTCTGTTTCTCTTCTTATAAGGACATAAGTTCTATCTGATTAGAGGCCCATCCTTATGACCTCATTTACCCTTAATCACCTCCATAAAGGCCCTATCTTCAAATACAGTCACATTGATGATGAGGGTTTTAACAAATAAATTTTGGGGTACACTTCAGTTTATAACATCGTAACACTTTAGACAACTGAGACCCAAATATTCTCTACTTAACTATTCCTACACCTGCAGAACCATAATATTTCTGTCTGATTTATGTGTGTGAGACTAAGCATAAACCTAAATTCTTTCTCTTGTATTAGTTTCCATACATAACAATCTCTATTTTACTTGAACAACAATGTTGTGGCTAAGAGACAGGTATTTATATCAGTCTCCAATCTAGAAGCAGTTGTTGAGAAACTAGTTAAAAATGTTCCATATCCCTCACAGGATCAGTCTTAGAGCTAGCTGAAAAAATTTAGTGATATGACTTGATACATGTCACTTTTCTCCCTCCGATAAGCAACACACAGTACCTGGTTTGCTTGAAATTCAGCCAGGGAGAAAAACATTCCAGTACATAATTCTTAGACTAAAACAAGACTTTTTAAATGTAAAAAGTTACTTCCTAAAAACCTTGGTGTTGTGTTAAAATTTCAGGCTCTTAGTATCATTATTTCAACCCAAAGATGTAGCATCTACAATCCCAATCTCAAATCTGAAGCTAGGAGGTATGGATGGGTTGGTCTTGGAAATCAATAGTTTGATTTACTTAATTTAAGAGTTTATAGCCTTGTATTCTTTTCAGTGTCTATAATCTCTTAAAAAAATATATATCCACATTCAATATACCCATTTAATTGTTCTAATGAGAAATAAACAGAGTTTGTGTAAAGGGAAGACCAAATAGTAATTCTACTCAGTGTATGAAAATGTTGGACAGCCACTTGCATGGAGAAAATAGTGGGACAGTCCTATAACAAAGCTTGCAGTAGCACATATCTTAAAACAACTATACTCAGTAATTAGCAATCACCTTTGTCTGTCTAATGATGATTTAGTTTCAGAAAAATTGTCTGTCAGATTTAATTAAAGTCAAATTTGAGTTATTTCTATTAAGCTATTTTGTTATTATTTATTTGTAAATACATTCTGTTTACGTAGTTAAATAAAATCCCTAAATATAAGACATTTATAGTTAGTTTTTGTCTGTACATTTGGCAGGTTGTAATTGTTCAATGTTAACAAAATACATGAGTATGTTATATATCACCAAATAGGTGTATTTGGACTTCTCTGTTATTCAAGAGGAGTTAATCAGCCTTAGGCCACTGGGAATTTCACTGCATTCCTCCCAAGGAGGAGAAATTAGAGAAGTTTATTTCATGGGGCTCAAGGTCTTTGTTTCTTACAAGGTCTAGTTTTCATTTGTTTATCATTTGGGCTCCAAACTTAATGCTCCACTGAGACTTTACAAAAAGGCTATAATAAAGAAAGAACACAAATATAACTTTTGGTAAGGTAAGCAAAAGATAGAAGAAATAGTAGTTGTACAGGAGGGATAAAGTGGAGATCTTGAATATTAGGCTCCCTTAGTCCATCAGTGTAGTGGATTGAATTATGAACCCCCCTCCCCAAAGATGTGTCTATTCCTCAGAATTTTCTTTGGGGAAAAAAAAAAAATCTTTGCAGATGCAATTAAGTTAAAGATCCTGAGATGAGATCCATCCTGAAGAAGGCAGTCTCTAAATTCAATTGCAAATGTCTTTATAGAAGAGGAGGAGACACAGAGTCAAAGGTTATGTGAAGACTGAGGCAGACGCTGGAGTGATGCCAAGAGTGGCCAGGAGCCTCCAGAAGCTGGAAGAGGCAGGGAAGAATTCTTCCCCTAGAGTCTTCAGAGAGAATGTTGCCCTGCAGGACTTTTAATTTTGGATTTCTGGTCCAGAACTGTGAGCATCCTTGGGAAACTGACACAGCCAGTAAGCCAGATAAATGAGTTGATAATGGAAATAACATTCAGGAGCCATGGGTGATATAGACAAATGGAGAACTAGGCGCATCATTGCTGCACCCAGGATTCCTGTTGGATCAGGGTCCTCACTGGTCAGTTAATTGCACAGGTGTCAATTGCACAGGAACTATGGCTTCCAGTAAGTGGCCTCCAGAGGAACTCCTAGAAGGGGAATATACCTGTTCCATATTTTGAGCTTTGCTTTTTGCTATATATCACCAGATGGATAATTCAGTAGAAGTGTAAACCCAAAATACCCTGTCTGCAATCAATAGATAATAAACCGGCTTCACTGAGCTGCTTTAGTACTTACCAAGGCAAAAACCAAGGACTGTCCGAGAGATAATAGTTGAGAATATGTATAGAAAAGCAATATGTGATATAGATAGCTACCATAGACTCAATTTAGCAGGAGAAGTATTGTATAAACTGGAAAGTATTGATCCTTTGAGGTATCACGACAAGATAGATGGACTTGAATTTGGCTATATGAGCTCAGGAGTGGCAGGGAGAAGAAATCTTTTTAGGTTAATAGGAACATCATTTTGAGGTCAGTGACTGGGAATATTATGATAATCCAGACTCTCAACTCACTGTTTCTGTGCATTCTGTGGTTCTGCCTCAACAATACTGAAAGAACAATCTCAAGGGTAATCTGTTAAATAGATCTGGTAAACAGAGAATTTTTGGACAAAATCCATGCTAGATTTTAATTTACTAACTCAAAGAATATTCTTTGTGCTAGGCCATGTTTTAGGTCTTGGGAATACATTGAGAAATGCCACATGCAAAAGAGACATTTAGATTCCCTCATAAAGCTGTCTAAATAGTCATACTTCCAAAATATAAACTTCTGTTTAAGACAAACACATAAAGTAAATCTACCTGAGATGTATAAGTTTTAGACTAAGTTTTGTTTAGTCCTGAATAACTGCTGTTTTGGAGCCTACCATTCCTTTTATGTCTCTTGTCTGCCTTTGCCTTTAAAAGGGATTAAAAAGTCACTGGACTTATTTTTCTCCAGGAATTATCTTAAAACCTATAAAGTGTCCATGTTGCAGCCCAACTATACTCCTAGCACTGCCCTGAGAATGCAAGAGAAAGAAGTTTCTCTGTCCCCAAATTTGACTGGACCAAACTAATAATATCTTTTTTGGCCTATAGTACTTTTATCTTTTTTTAAGGAGCTTACACACATATTTCATTTCATCCTCATAATGGGTCAAGTTTCAAGGCCAAATTGTTCTCTACAGTGCCAGCTGGCTCCTTGAATTTCTGGCTTTGACATCCCGGTGTGCCACTAAATATTGAACAAGGAAGTGAAACAAGAATTTCTTGAGATCATATTTCTGCCCCAGGCAATGGCAACTGACATTCTCCTACAGTATATTCTTCTCATATATGAGCAGAGAAACAACTTTTCCTCATCAAGAAAGTCCCAATTTGAACTTCATATGTCAGAATATTGGTCTGATTAGAAAACACAAGTAAAGGTAAAATAAATTACTTTGGAAACGATTTGGTTGTGAGGAACATAACTTGTCAATTTTCTCATCTATCCTTTTAAAGGTAAGTGGTGACTTGAACGTTCACCTGCCAGTAGAGTGAATAATGACAGCATCATGTGTCAACATTTAGGAAGCAGGTTGCCATAATGTCTTGCAATATACTTAGATGTTCTGGATATCAGAAGAACAACTAGAAGCCTGGAAACTGAAAATTGTTTTGTAGAATAGTTTGAGTGACTATCTTAAGGTTATAAAGGTAAAATAGTACCAATACTTTTTTGGTAAGTTTTTCAACTTTTGAAAGTGAAACTAATGAAAATGAAAGTAGTGAGCAGTTAAAATATGATTTACTCTCTGTGTTGGTATTTTTTAAGGACTCTCTGAAATATTAAAACTAGTAAAAAATTTTATAATATTTCAAATGAAACAGAATATTTAAGTTTTTTCTAAATATTAGTGGTATATATGAAGATAAAACTTAATATTTCCCAGGAAGTCAATTGTATACTAATGATAATTAAAGTATTATCAATTTATGCTGGTGGAAGAGAGTTATGAGATTCAGAGTAGATTATACATATACAAGATCAAGATACAAAATATATCTCTAAAATTAATAGTTTCAAAACAAAAATGGCTTAGAAATAAACTCAAAAGTAGAATACACAGCATAATATCTTTTCAAGGTCTTATGATACCAATACTACGAAATTGAACTAATATCGAACGTGCATGCTATCTCTACACTAGATAATATGTCAACTCTCCAAGATGAAACTCCCTTTAGGATTAACAAATAGGATACAGTGTAGGAAAACACATCTCTCCTGAAATTCTTGGTTGAAAGGTAAAAATGATTTCTGAATTGACTTTAGCAAAAAACATCAGGAGTCTAAAATGTCCATACCTTGACATCCAGGAATTATGCTTTTGATAAGTTAATCATAAAATAATACAAAGTATAACTAGGAAATGGAAATCTTCTAAATACCCAACAACAGGAAATCCTTCAGCATTTTAGTATATATATTATGTAATAATATTAAATAAAATATAATAAAGCATGAAAAAGTATTTTTCAAAGACATATGCTTTGAAACATGATAAAATGCTTCTGACATAATTGTTAAAATAATAGAGGAAAATAAAATTGCATGAATAATATGATCATAAATACAATATTTTAACAATTCATATTTGTGAATACAGGATTATGAATAAATTTTGAAAACTATCACACTAAGATTTCTTTATTATTCAAGTTGTCTTATCCCTTAATGTATAAAATACTGCTTAAAATTTTCCAGAAAAACAAATTTTTAATGTAAATAAATTCTTGGAGAGTTAAGCTTAGGAGTAGTGGAGCAGTGTCAGTGAAAATGACTAATTTTCACATACATTAAGTAAGTAGACTTTTGAAATATTGCTCTCAATCCTATAGGATGCCTTGGGAATTGCACTCTTTCAGGAAATTTTCTCACAGTGGAAAAAAGGGTTTATAGTGGCCTTGATTTCATATCTCATCTATATTTTTAGGATTAACAAATATAAAACATAAAAACTTTAACAGTGAGGTGGCTTTCACTTACTACAGAGTGACTATCTGTCAAAAGTATATTATTAGTGAGAATATTCAAGGACTAAAGTGCTCTCCATAATACAAGAAGGAACTGGATTGACTGTTTTCCATTTGTAATACTTTCTAGAAAGGGAATCTTTTGATGAAATCCACAAAACAAACAAAAAAAAAGGCTCAAGAGCACAGACAAGATGGAGAAGAGAGTTGAACTAATCTAAAAAATAAAATGATTCAGCACAAATATATTTTTGAAGGGAGACTCTTTTCACTTAATTCTCTCTTTCTTCAGTACAGTTTATAGCTATAGATAAGACTGAAAATCAAAATGTTTAACTAGGAAAAAGAGAATAATGAGAGACTTAGGGGAGGATGCTAAAAAGTAGAGTAGCTGGTACTTCATCTACTTTAAGAATACCGTGGTCAGATTACATCTCAATGGTCAGAAGTGAAAGAGACAAACTGGTGGAAGCTTTTTGTCATAGCAACATGGTAAAATTCTAGGCACAAGTAGAATAACTTCAAGGCCCATGTAACAAAGTTTGGCTAAAAGTTGGGAACCTGGACCTTCTTGACCACTCTTCTTAGAACCTAGTCAACATGACCCTGAGCTTTTCATTGCGACCATAGTCATCAGTGATGCTTCACTAAGTAGCCTGAAGAAAAAGAATACAGAATACAGTAGGAAAAAAATGGCAAAAGATACTTGATATCCGACTTTACCATAAAGTAGTAGCAAGAACACTGTAACTCGAAAGAAAAAAAAATCTGTGCATACATGTTTATTGCAGCACTATTCACAACAGCAAAAACATGAAACCAACCATACTGCCAATTGAAAGTAGACTGGATTTTTAAAAAATGTGATAAATACACACAATGGAATATTATGCAGCCATAAAGAAGGACAAAATTATGAACTTCACAGCAACTTGAATGAACTTAGAGTCTATAAACCTCAGTGACCTATCACAGTAACAAACTGAGTACCACATGTTTTCACTCATAAGCGGACCCTGAACAATTATCATAATACTGTAAGAACGGGATTGGCAGGGGTATGGGAGGCACACTTTGGCAATACAAGTACCTGATCTCAAACCAGGTGAAGTAAGGATCAAAGTGAGAACCAAACTTTGCCTGTACAATGACCATTTGTATATGTAACCCTGAATTGTACCCTACATCTTTAAAATAAATAAATAAATAAATATATGGGGAAAGAAGTAGCTGAGAGAAGAAAATAAAAAATAAAGAAAAGAGTATTCTTAGCCTACGGATTATTTATCCGTGATCTTAGATCTCCTGTTCTGTCTTCCCAGTTGTCAAATGACTGGCCTGGGACTGGAGTATCCATTTCAGCACAAATAGAGTTGTAAAGGAAAGATATTTTCAGTAGAGGGAGTGGGTCTACAACTTTGAAAAATCTGTTAAAAATGTTGTTTACAATCTTTTCTACCTCTAAATCTCCATCTTAAAGTAGCTTTGGTTGCTTTTCCTGCCTTTCTCTGACTAGCTGCTAAACCTTTGAGGATTCATAAGCAGCACTCTTTGGTGACTCCTATTTGGGATATTGTGATGAATCTAATTTTCCACAATTAGGCTGCAATTAATTAATTTTCCTGTAATCCATTTATTGACAATCAAATTGACCTCATTTTATGATCAAGATGGGTGAGTCTTGGGACATAGGGATATGGTTCTATTATTGTCCATTCTAAGAATTAAAATTTGGGCAACACGAGTGTCTAAAAATGAGTCTAGCATTCTAAGCCATCATTAACCATCAATTTCTATAAATGACTTTGTAAACTAATATAGTTATTACTTTATTTTGATGTAGCAATTCATAATATGAACTACTACACTTAGTTATTTTGGAGGAGGAAGGTAAGAGAAATAGGGTTCTACATTTTTTTACATTTTCCAACATTACAGAAGAATATGATAGAGAAGGCAGGGTGCCACTACTTGAAAAAATATCAACCATTTCAGATTTATTGTATCTTTGATACATATCTACATTCAAGGTTTCTCAGTCATGTTTCTTACTGCATTGAGAAGTCACAGAGAAAAAGAAGAAAAAGAATGATAAGGCAAGTGTTGGTGACTTTCTGAAATTCACTTAATTAACCAGTGAATATATCTTTTTCTTATCACAGTAAAACATATCAGGAGCTAGGATTGGGTGTTTGAAATGTAGAAAGAGATTTACTTAACACATTGCTGGGAGGCATCCACTGAACAGGCCAGATGCTGAGTTGTACTGTTCCCACAATTGACTGAATGGTAAAACATGCCTGGCATTAGTGCTAAATAAATCCATCAGCTCTGTTGTTTCTTGATTCTTTAAAAAAGAAGTAATTGAGTTGTTAATACCATATAGTTGTTATACTTTATTATTGAAGTAAATATATTAATTGCTATATTCTCACATAATAGAATGGTTTAACTCTTATTCCTTTTCTATAAGTTCAACTGAGTTCACCACGTTTAATGCTCATTATGATACACACATGCTGTAAAACTGCTGATTCATTTCATAAACAAGAGTAGAGGTGATCTATCTGACCTTTATAAAATGCTTGGTTATGGGAAAGGTAATTTATTTTAAGTCGTATTTTAAAAGCATTGATATATAATGGAATATTTGGACCAAATTAATATTTTTAAAAATAAATGAAAGGAAAAACAAAGACAGAGATAAAGATGCTTTATTATGTAATGTTTATTTGTGAATATGGTTCTCAAAGCACAAAAACCTCAAATTTCAAAAACCAAACATATATTGTCAACCAGATCATTATATCTTTCAGCTGAAAGAAGATAAATTAAATAATATTTTATAAAGGAAATAGAGTATTAGTTCCACTTTATGGTTTTCTGTATAGGAGCATATTTGGGAGTGCAATTTAGTTTACTAATTCTTGGGGATAAGTTTTCAAATGTATAATGTTTCATATTTGGAAAGTAGGAAATACTAGTTTTCTAGATTCAAATAACTCCAAAGATAAAACAATTATCTAATATGCTACTTTAAAAAAACAAATTTATATACATAATGAACATTACTCTGAAGATATATCTAATTTTTTAGAAAAAAATTATCTAATGA
>CAUYQG010160357.1:0-22595 GCA_963574415.1 Tarsius wallacei | reverse complement strand
GGTTTTACATTTAGGTCTCTGATCCATTTGGAGTTAGTTTTTGTGTATGGGGATAGATAGGGGTCCTGCTTTAATCTTCTGCATGTGGTCAGCCAGTTTTCCCAGCACCATTTACTGAATAGGTTCTCCTCTCCCCATTGGTAGGTGGTGGAGGTCGAAGATGAGTTGGTTGAGAAATTGAGGATTTGCTTCTTGGAGTAAGTATAGTTTAAGATTTCTTCTGAAATATTTGGGTCTTAATCATATAATATTGTTCTATGCCCCCATCAACATTTACATTTATTTGAGTTTCATATAACTTTATCTAGAGTTGAATTCCTCATGTTTAAATTAATAATAGTATGAGTCAAATGTAAATATACTATCAAATGAAAAAAGCACCAATATTATGAAATATTCAGATTCAAAAAAATAAAATGCGCTAACTCTTTGGTATCGTGAGAGAATAGAGATTGAGGGTATTAATCATATTAATTTTGGAAGCAGTTTCACAAATTAATTTCCAAATGTGGAATGTCTGTCATTGGTATTGAAAAAAATTGGTTAAAATAAATGATTTTTTTCCTCTTAGGGAAAAAAACCAGAATTCTATAACTTTAAAATAATGTTATCATTTTTCCATTTCAAAGCTCTTTTTTCAATATGAGAAAATGTCATATCTGTATTATTGGCATTTTAAAAAATGTTGAAACTAATTTTATTATATTGGGAAATTTGGAAAAAGATACAACAAAACTGTTATAATTATTTGTGTGCCTATTTTTCTTGCTTTTCCTATCCCTCTTTCTCCAGTGTATACTGTACTGTACGTATAACTTACTATCCTACTTATTTTCCTTATGATCTCATAGTTGTTTGCAGCTGAAAAAAGTGGCAGCAAAATATTCTACTTATTTGAAATTCATAACTAGATTGCTTCAAGCTTTTTTGAAAACAAAACTTTTAATATATATTTCCATAAGTATTTTTTGTGCACAGATTTCTGATTATCTACTAAATATATTTGTAGAAATAAAATTAAGATGTATGACTTTTTAAAAATCTGCATGTTTGGAAAATTGTTGTCCAGAAATATTCCAATTTATGGCTATACCAGCAGTAGTTGAGAGAATGCTCATCTCACAATATGTCCATATTATTAGATTGTGAACTAAAGATTATATCTAATTTTGTTTTAATTATGACTTAAACTAAATTTATTTGGTATATTTATGAATATGAATTATATGCACTGAATTTTTATGTTTTTGATCCTTTTAGTATTATACTGAAAACATATACCTTAATATACCGAGACATATATGCTTTAATGTAGTAAATATATGCACATGTTAATAAATATGTATTATTATATGTAACATGTGAATGTATGAGTTTTATTAAAAATATGTACACTTTAATCTATCAAAATATTATATGTATACATACTATATATATCTTTCCAGATATTTACCTTCACATAGATTCAAAATACATAAAGTTTTTGTATCTATCACTTGATGTGTAACATTAACAGGTCCTCATGGACTTCAAAATTAGATAAAGCAATGAAAAGAGGCGGCATAATATTCGATCAATTAGAAATTTATAATAAGATTGAATACAGTGTGAAAATTTAAAAAAATCACAAACTGGAAAGATGTACAAATATGAAAACAAAAACCTTTATTTTCACTATTTGCAAATTTTAATATTATATTTTACATTTTAATTTACAGAAGAGTTTAGTTTTATGCAGCAAAATTTATTCATTGCTTCATTGGTGATATTCTTTATTATTGTTAAATTCAGAAATCTTTCTTTATCTAAAGCTTAGTTAAATATCTTCTATTTTTTTTTTACATTTTATTGGTTTCCATTTTTTAAATGATTAAAAATGCAATCAGCAATTTATTTCATCTGGAATGAACGAATGGCAAGATATATGACAATGGAATTGTTTTAACCTCTGTAGCAGCCTGTCCCAGAAGTCAAACCACAATCTGTAGTGTTCAGCTTAGAATGGCCAGGACAAGTCAATGACTTCCAGCTTCTCTACTTTTTGCTTCTAATTTCAACTCAAGAACAACTAGAGAAAGTTAAGACTGCTTCCCAAATTCATAAAATATCCTACTTCTAGTTAGTTCATCTCCAGCTTTCCCATGTCAGCAACTTCTAATGAGAGCCTAAAAAACATTCTTTTTTCTTTTCTTTTTTTTTTTTTCCTTTTCATTATAAACCTTTCCCACTCCTCTGACTGCTTTTGAGTCAGTGGCAAAAGCAGTAATGGTAGCCGATTCCCTTGATGCTGGACGCTTTGAATGTATAGCTTCTGCTTGTTCTCACTTTGTGATCTCCATTTATTTTTACTGTAACATGTATTTTAAGCTTAAATACTTTGTGAATTTTTGAAATTGGAGTAACATTAAATTATCATGATAAGTCCAGTAGTAGATTGGTCTTTTATCATTTTATGTAGAATTCTGGGATTCCTTTTGATATGTATACTCAATTATTTTTTCATTTCCAGAACTTTTTTTGCCATATTGTATAACATATTGCTGCTTCTCTTTCTGTTTTTGTATTTCTTATTTGCAAGCAAGTTTCCCTCTTGCTTAGATCTAAGAATGCTATATCTTTTATCTTCTCTGTTATGGTTTCAACTATATGTTCTTTACTTTCATATACTATTCTGTTTTCTCTTCAAAACAGTTTGTGTGCTTTTATTTTACCCTATTAGGGTAAATTTGATACTGTTACTGTCTTTTGAGATTTTCTACACTCTTGTTTCTTCACCCATCCTTTTTGTCACTCTGATCCCATTTAATTTTGTTTTCATCTTACCAATATCTGGACTGTGTCCTTTGCAATGTTATTGAGGACATCAAACAGACAAAAATCTTTCATTTTTTTTTCCCCTGCATATTTCACATAGGTAGTTTTAAAACTACTGGCCTCAACACCAGGAAAACATTCTAAATCCATCATTAAGCAAGAGATGTTCTTCAAGGCCAAATAATGAAAACATGAGCACTGATTCTTCCTAACTGCACTGGGTCGTGTCAACTCTCTTAATTCCTGTTTTTGTTTTTGTTTTTGTTTTTTCCCACTCTCCTGAAAGTAAGAATAGTGAATAATAATACCTGTTTGGGGCATTGAAAATTCTTCTTTTGAAGTTTGTTCATAAGATGAGCACTAATCAAAATAATTTTTCCATCTTTTTTTGCTTGTGACAGTGATTCTTAAAATTTAGCAGGCATAAGAATCACATGGAGGGCTTGTTAACCCCCCCCCCCACGCCCCGTTTGCTGGGCACCATCTGCAGAGTTTCTGATTCAGTAGGTTTGAAGTGGGGTCTGTGAATTTGCTGAATTTGCATTTCTAACAAGTTCTCAGGAGATGATACTGCTGCTGGTCCCGTGGTTTCAAGATAACACTCAGAGAACCTCGGGATTATGATTTTTTGTTTGTCTGCCTAGGATGGAACACAAGCCTGTGCTTCTCAATAAATAAATGACCACCAATAATAAGGTTAATGAATGTCCTTCAGCTTGTTGACATATGATTTTAATTTTATCTTTCATTCCAGTGCTACTATTTGGTTTTGGCATTTTGAATATATTCATAGGCATTTTACAGGAAGTGTAAAAGACAAGTATTGAAGCTGGAAAATCTTGTTACCATGTTAACTAGGGAGTCCTATATTCTTGTACAGAATTTTACCATCTGTAGAGTTAATTTGTCTCTTCTGATTATAAGTTAACTGTTGCAAAAGCCAAAGCTTAGACCCAGGTAACAATGTAGTCTAACGTAAGGCTCACAAATAGTAACCAAACATATCTTTATTTTTTTAATATTTATATTTTGCATAGCATTTTATTGTTTACAGGTTGGTTTCACACATGTAACTTCACTTAACCCTCACCACAAACATGCTATTTTGGTTTTATTTTCCCCAATTAAATTCTCAGTAAAATTACTCAGATGCTAAATGATAGTACATGGCAAAGCCAAGCTTCTACCCATGTTATCTGATTCTAATTCTGATGCTTTCTTAACCACAGAACTGGTAGTGCATTACAAAGTCCATATAAAGACTGTGGCTGAACAGTACAGTTGCAAAATTAGTTAATAAAATATACCAATCTGTAAAATATGCAGGGGCACAGAACTCCTATTTGTCAAATCACACTTTGAGCCTGTCCAACATGAGCATACAGCTTCTTTGCAGTCTTTTCTTATTGCAAAAGGCAATTTAACCTTGAATTTCATATTTATGGTAATAGACTCTACATACCTGAAAGCCATAGAGAACTAGTTGACATTCTTTATATGACTTCCAAAATACCAGTGACAACTATATGGACTATTTGTGTGTGTATATAAGTTTATACATATTACTTATATAGGTATATATATTATGTATGTGTATTTCTTTTCCTTTCCTTTCCTTCTGAAAAAGCCCAGATTGTCTCCTTTAGTGGTTGAGCCAAAATTAAGGGGAGGGATTAGAGCATATTAAGCAGGTCTAAAATTTATCTCTATTTCCTTTCATCTTCTTTGGACCTTGTTCAGTTTCCGTGGTAGACTGCCTTCTTCTCTTCCTTGCAGTGTTGGTGTGGAAATTCGATTTTTGGCATCTTCACCTCTTTTGGATTGTTTCTTTTCTCCTCTTTCTACTGTGTAAACATTTCATTTTCTTCCTCGGCATGACTCATGTAAACAGCTTTTTCCTACCTTTTATATTAAGTGAAAGTGGAAGTTGAACTTGATAAATTATGAAGATATAGCAATAAGGGTTGGATTTCTGAACTTGTTTTTACTGATAAATGGGATTTTCAAGCTTTAGTGGTATGTTTTCTATCTTAAGTTCCTGAGAATTTTACTATTCAACTTTTGAGATTGGATGAGAATATGTGGTTTTTATTTACTAACGAAAGATTAATTTTGCTGCTATGAGGTTGATTTCATTCTGCTTTCTGAATATATTTTACTTCGCAGTTCCTGTAGGAAGTTGAAACTAGATAGCATTCCCTCTCGTGGTGAGTTGGCAAAGATCCCTTAGCTTGATATGGAGATATTCTAGCAGTGAAAGCAAAGTGTTTTAATTCATATCCCCTATGCTGAAATTTTCTGCCTACTCTTCAGAATTACCTCTTCATTGCTCATATAATTAGGGGCAAGTTGGTCATTAAAATGCATTAATATAATTTTAATTAAATGATTCAATCCTACATAAGGTATTACAGACTTCCTTTTGGGGTGACTGTATAGCCTACTTCTGTCTTTTCTGGAAACTCTTTCTTGCAGCTTCATTTGCAGCATGCAATATTGGCAACCTGACCATGACTTACTGATTACATTAGGTTTCTGTTGTACTTTAAAATAACTTTGAATAACTTATTTTTTATTTGTTTGTTTGTTTTGGGAATTGTTCAAATTAGCTGTTTTAAACATTCGGGCCTTTGTTTGCTCTCATGTGTTTTCTGGATTAGTTTCAAATACATAATTCAATAATTAGGTCTTATTAGATAAATAGAGATTAGGTACAGATAGTTTACATGTAAATCACTCTTGCATATTCAAGACTTGGTTATGTATACATGAAAAAGTTTTGATTAAAGAATAAAACACATTTTATAACTGGACATTATGTCTTGACCTCAGCAATGTGCAATGAATTTTTTCACCTTTTTCAGAGTCAACAGTTCTCCTTGGACAGTAGTAAGGTGGAGGCAATTTGCAGAGTGGTCAAATCTGTAGGCTGTGAAGTCAACCTGAATTCTATTACTAGTTCTACCACATCTGCGCCTTTGGGCAAGTTGCTCTTGTACCCCATAATTCACTTTCTCTAAAATGGGCATAATAGTAGTGCCTTACTTTTTACAATTTTTGTGACATTTAGATGCATTAAAACATTCAAAATTGCTCAAAATTGTATAGAACCTGACACATAAGAAGCACTCAGTAAATTATTATTGCTATTACTATAATTATAAACCCAGAAAAAAAAAATCTAGTCTAGATTTTCCCAATTGTTTTTCTTACTAACAGTGTTTAGAATTTGGCTACAATATATAAATATGCCACATGCAGACTACAAAATTTTGGAGATTTATTCCAGCACAGATTCATGAGGGAGCATGTATTTTATTCAGAATTGTCTCATGATACAATTTGGGTTCCATTTCAGGCTAGTTAATTTTATCATTTTCATAAAAGTGCCAGGTCTACATGGAACTCAAAAATTATATTCTCATAAACCATAAGAATTCTCCAGATCCATGTGCCAAGACCTTCATGCAAGAAAGGGCAATGCAACACTTTAAAAGAATTTAGCACCATTACAAAGCTACTTAGAAGTACAGCAAGTAATATTTGGCTGCAAACCATCTTCTCTGTTAGGAAGCTTGGAAGCAGAATATCACTGTGTCCCATAAAGTGCTATAGCACATATGGTGAACTGTTCTTTACGAAGGCTCCTGAGTGGTGATCTGTGTTTGGGTCAAGATAAGTTTGGCTCTGCCTTCTCTGCTCTAGCAAAACAGCACCTCTTATTTTGAAAGGATTTTATTCCAGGGGAAAATCCCAATGCAGTTGTAACAGAGTGACCTAAAAGGCATTATATCAACTTGTGTCTCTATTGATTTTATTTCAAACCTCATTACATTTCATAGATGTGCATATTATGTATTTTTCACCACTAACAGCCTTAGGCTGTGATAGGTTGTTTATTGGAAATGAATTCATATTTATCTTAATTTTCCCTTTAGATCTAGGAGATAACTATGCACTTTTCCAGTTTTTGGCTAGAAGAGGAGTTTCCAAGTAATGTGTCCTTGAGGATAACATGGAGGGTGAAGTGGGATTTTCATGTGACAGTGAGGATAAAGTATGAGTGCAGTCCACAAGCTGCAACTGATAGAAAATCTACTCGTAAATCTTTCCTAAGAAAGCATGGGTGTCCCACCATGTAGAACCCTGAGAGATCCTGCAGTTCTTTTCTTTTACGAACCTTTATTGGAACACTAATGTGTGTCAGATACCCTGTGAACTAGTCTGAGAGATTTTGTGTTTTCTTGTTTTCAAAGTGTTCATGGTTCAAGAACAGATCTCCACTCAGAAACCATAAATAACAGTATTATGTAGAGTATGTGATTTGAATGCAGGGCAAGGAGAGATTAATTCTTTGTGAGTGAAAAAAAAAGTTCCTATTTCAGCTTGAATTGGTTACAGGACTTAGAAAGAACTTTTGTATGAAGAACATAAATACCTAAGGTTACAAAGGTCTAGAAAAGGTAAGTTTTGAAAATACACTCAGCCACCAATTTGTAAGCATCTCCGGTACTGACTAAATTGTTAGCCCCAGACTTTATCTTCCCCTATGGAGAGTTTACTGGTAACCTCACCAACAGGTACAAAACAATGCCATTTCCCAAATCAAACCTTTCAGAGTGCTGTTTATGTTTTCTCAGCCTCTTTAACTTCCTTACTTCTTGTAAGACTTTAAAATTTTATCCACCAGTCCTCCATTTAGATACTGTAGTGTAAGGCAGATTTTATTTCAGTGTAGTTTTGACTTGGAACTTAATATATTAATGTTGTCCACATCGTTTCTTGAACTGCAACTCCATTGCATTCAGAGAGAGCATCTTCAGGTATTTTGGTTCATGTTGTCAGGTCTAAATTTTTCTATGCCCCCTAGTCCATGGTTCAGACCCCATTTTTAGATCCTCTCCCCAAAACTTGTATTGTTCCTCAATCTCCTTTTCAAAAGTAGATTTCTGACTCTCATCAATTACTCTCTTTAGGAAATTGAACCCTGACTCTTACTTCAGTCATTTATCATTTAATCACAAGGGATATATTTTGAGAAATCTGTCTTTAGGTGATTTCGTTGTTGTGTAATATCAGAGTGTACTACAAAAACCTAGAAGACATTGTTTATTATACACACAGACTACATGGTGTAGCCTATTGCTCCTAGGCTACAAACCTGTACAGCAAGTTATTGTACTGAATACTGGAGGCAATTGTAACACATGATAAATATTAATTTATCTAAACATATGTAAACATGGAAAAGGTACAGTTAAAACTGCAGTATTATAATCTTAGGCACCACCAATTTATGTGATACATTGGGAAAAGTACTTAATGTGTGCATGATTGTATTTTAACTTGCTGTGCATCTGAAAAGTGAATGGAGGTTACCAAACAACTCACCTGCTATGTTAAATATTCATAATTACCCCTCAGGCCCCTTCTAAGTACCTGACCTACCCCAGTAGGAAAGTTTAAGGCTATGTTTCGGCTCTTCCTTTTACCTAAGTTATCTGACAATAAATAAACTGACCTGACTCACAGATGAACACTAAGAGGGAGTCCATGCCATTGTCAACTTCGCTGCCTCTGCAGCCATAGACAGATTTTCAAATAGTTCTATGATCCAAAAATTGTATATATCATTGATTTTAAAGATGGCACGTTTTTTGACATATATTAGTAGCTTAATATTTTATTTATTTTTTGTATGGAATTAAATAGACTTTTAAATCAAAGGCAGAAAATATGCTACAATAACTTTGAGAAAGAATTCAGACCTTACTTGTAGCAAATGGAGTAATGATGCAATTTGTAGAGCCAATACAAAATTTGCCTAGTTTGTACTATTAAAGAATCATGACTATTGAGATCTTTCAGTGAGGAAGTCTTAAAAACAAAGCAAGCTAAAAATTCCAGACCTATCTTTAGGGCATAAAGAAAAAAGATGCCTATCCCAAACCACTCTGATATTTCCAATTTACAGATCTGAAACGATATTACTAATTTGGCTACAGATGAATCTGTATTACCTCTAGCTTGACAGAAATTCACATGGCAATAACTTCAGCTCTTCTGGGATTCTGATGCTATCAGTAGGTCATTTTTGTAAAACTTTTTTTTTTGTTTTAAAAAAAAGCAGTCTCACTCTGTTGTCCAGGCTGGAGTGCAGTGGTATGATCATGGTTCACCACAGACTCCACCTTCTGGGCTCAGGTGATCTCTCTGCCTCAGTCTCACTGTGTTGCCTCGTCTGATCTTGAACTTATGGGCTCAAGCAATCCTTCTGCCTTGGCTCCCCAAAGTTCTGGGATTATAGGTATGGGCCACCACACCTAGCCTTATAAAACATTTTAAAGAAATAATGCTTATATAAAATAGGAACATTGTTCATGCAATTGATCGTACTTGATTTATGTTCCTGTCTTTTAAGATAGGTAAGTGTCTGAAACATAATCTTTTAAATAATTTCTGTCTCCCTTGTCCCTACTTTATAGTTCAAAAGGGTGGTTTAGAAATAATCAAACACTTTAAAACATATATTACTCAGTAACTTGGTCATATATGAACATGGAATCAGAAACAATTGGAAAAGAGCTAGCATGGATATTGTTACACTCAATATATATCCTCCATTTCACAGGGCACACATCACTTTTGTGGTCTAATTCTTCCTATGCCTTCTTTTTGCTTACACATTTTCTTCCATGTTGAAATGAGATTCACGATATGTTTCTTCTATCTTTAAAGCTACAAGAAAGAAGTGTCATAACATTAAAGTTATTAGTTTATCTCTTTCAGAAATCTGACGATCTGGGTGGCTACTTGTTAAGCAATTATTACATAGAGATAGTATAGGTATTTTATTTTAACATATATCATTTATCATAATTAGTGGTGATTATATCTTATAAAAATAAACCAAAAATTGTTATATTTCTGGACCACTGTGAGAATATATTGAACAAATATTTATCTTTCTGATTTTGCAGTCAAGGTAAGTAATTCCTTGAATATTAAAGGTAGATAATAACATAAATTACTTAATTTAAATTTTAAATGTTATATATAGCAAAAATAACAAAAAAGAAGTCATGAAAAATAATAATTTTTGAGGTGCTATGATAAATTAGCACTTTTTCACCCATACATTGATGGACTTAGGAAGTAAGTCTAGAACAACCTTTCTCAATAAGCAGTCCTGACTCAAAAAGTGCACTGTAAAAATGAATTTAAAAATAGTAAGTGGAAGAGTGCATCATTTTATATCACATAGGTCATTAGTTTGTCACCCACAGACATAATATAGATGAAATATAGAGGATAGTAGGCAAAGATGAGTAGGAAGAAAATCAATTGTTATTAAGATGCAAAAGAGAAATATATACACTGTACCATGATTTATAAGGAGGAGTTGATTAATAGAGCCCTCTCAAAATGACTAATTTTCTATAACTAAGTGATATACTCTATTTTGAAATCAGTGTTTTGGCATAGTAGATTAACACATGGGTTATTGTATCTTATCATGAAAGAAGATATCTTCAAATCTACTTCAGTTGTGCAACGTAATCTCTAATCTTTAGGTATACTTTATTCTTTATTTGAAGATTTCCTTAAAACAATATAAAATCCAGATTTGGTCTTTGAATGACCCCAATATCTCACATTAGAAATCATAAAATTATTTTACCTAATGTTTGCATTCATGTAATAACATGCCTGTAGTTATAAAATATGATTGATTTCTTTTTAATATCATAGTATAGAATCCTGAATAAGATGCATTTCAAAAAATTATAATGAATATGTTAAAAGAGACCAGCTCTAATGTCAGAATAGTCTCTAAAACTTAAATGAATGTATTTGGCTTTTCATCATGCTCTGTGCAAGATGCACATTTTTAAAGGTTCTTTTCCAGGATATGAAATTCAGTGTGGCTATTAGATAACAGAAGGGATGAGGGACATTAATATTTAGAAATGGATTTTAAACACACATGAGGTAATTATTATGAGCCAAAGCTACCAACCTTGGAAAACTTGGAACATCTAAAATGTTCTCTGGAAGATCAAAATAAATGAAAGGTTATTGAAGTGTTATGGTAGAAAATGAAAATATCATTTCAGTATGGTAGAAAGATAGTAATGAGAAAAATTACAGTTATTGAAATGAAAGCCAGTACTACATGCTTGCAGAATTACATTTTTTGTCATTTCTTCTCTCCTAGGAATAGATTCCAAATATATGCTGTATATAGTGTTACCTAAAATTATCGTGTAAACCGGGACACATCTGATCATGAATGGAAGCGCTAGTAACAATTACTACAGGCAAACTGGGGTATATGTTCACCCTAGGTGGCAAAGATATTTTTCAAAGACTGTATAGGCTAAAATTTCCTTTCTACTCTTACTAGTGGTATAGACTTTGTGGACTTGTTGCTTATTCTCTATATGCCTCTGTTTTCTCCTCAATGTAATGGGAATAGTGATAACATCTAGTGTCGTGATGTGAAAATCTTCTATAATTTCTATGTAGAGAGTTTCCCAATATAACAGGTTTTGTTGCTACATAATAGTCCTCTAATAAATGCACATATCTTATTTAACCAATTTAGGTTATTTCCACTAATTTCACTATCATAAACAATGCATTATATTTATGTCATGTTGCATATGACATTCCATATAGACACACACACATGAAAATGCCTATATTTGGCATTGCTAGGTCAAACAGTATATGCATTAAATATGTTTAACAAACTCTAAAATGTTTGTTCTTTTCTTTGGAACACATAAAGATATACATTAAATTGTGTCACAGGCAATCTATTCAAGCAATCATGTCAAGTACATATTCATTTCTGAAAAGTTCCCGTTATAACAATATTTTAATTTTTTACATGGAGAGAATTTATTCATAGCTTTAATATTGCATTGCTAACTGATGATGTCTTATTACAAATTTTTGTCCTTTTTTTACTTATTAAACTTTCATTTTAAGCTTTTATTTTAAAAATGTATCTGGTATAATTTTTTAATTTGAGTTGGAGAAAAAGGAATAGAAAAGAAAGGTAAAAGAACATGGCAAATTGGTTGTAGTAGAGGAAAGATAATTTGATGGTAAAAGTAACAGCCCTTTTTTATTTTTATTTTTTAGATTAAAGTAGACTCTCTTTATTAATCATTCATTAAGCATATAATATGTTTGCATTCTCCTGTGTATGAGGCAATGAACTGAGCCCAGATAAACAAAGAAGCCGCAGTAAGCACAAGAGTAACTACCTTTTAAATTCGCATCTTTGAGATGGAGCTCAGAAACAATTCATTTTCTTCATGCTTGGCAGAATCATTTACATTTATTAAGTGGTTTCTTGAGCCTTGCTCATATCACTCCTAAGATGGCACTCTCATCCCAATGGTGTGCTTTTCATACTAAGTACCAATTTCCAGGAGATCACAGTAATTAATGCTTGTTAACAATTCATAATACAGCAAATAAGTTGAGACAAAAATCAATAATCATTATTATTATCCAAGTAAACTCTAAAGAGCTAGGCCACTAGAGGCTCTGGAAGGACCTGGGTCTAGCCACATGCATGGCCTTTCTGATCAGATTCTTTGTTATGAGTGTCAAGCTTTCAAGTCTTGTTTCTATGATTTTTAGTGGGGTTTAGAGTAGTTTTTGCTCTAAGGCTGGCTTAAGTTCTAATGTATAACCCTAACTGAATTTTTACTGAGTGTCCCATGTGTTCATCAAGTCTTTCCACTCTGGTAGAGATGAAAATGACTCCTGATATCATATGGGCTCTTAAAATTATTTGGACTTACAGTGGCCTGGTAATTTTTCTTTCTTCTACTCAGACTGTGGGCTTTCACTCCATACATGTACCAGTTAATATTCATCTGTGAACAATACAGCATTCTGTGGCCCTAATGATCTTTGCTTCTTGGTGTTAAGTCCTGTGTAATTCCTTCTTCTGGAGTCTGGGCAGGACTTGTGAGTGACTTCTAGCCAATAGAATATGGATAAGAGACACTCTCCTACTGGTGTTAAAGAAGGAAACACATTTTGGGAATTGCTATTGAGATAGTTATGCAGCAGGAAACTGAATGGCCTCTAGGGCCTGAGGGCAACCTCTAGCCAACATCCAGTAAGAAGCTAGAGCCCTCTCTCAGCTCTATGGCCAAAAGGAAATAATTCTGCCAAAAACCTAACGAACATTTGAAGCAGATCTTTTCCCAGTTGGGCTATAGGTAAGACCACAACCTCAATAGCTAGTAGATTGCAGCCTGGTGAAAATCATGACGTAGGGAACATGGCTAAGCTATTCCTGTAGTTCTTACTTAGAGAAGCTGTAAGATAATATATGAGTGCCATTTTAAGCCACTAGATTTGTGGTAATTCATTATGTAGCACAGAACACAAATATAAAACCTAATGCAGATTTCTGAAGCTCTGTGTCTGCCCAGCTGCCTCCTTTCTGATATACTGTCCTGCAAATTACAGTCACTTTAGTATATGCAACCTCCAATCTCTGTCTTGGCAAAACATTAATATCGCCTGGCAGTGTTTTGGTTTATCTTGACTGTTCTGTTCTTCATCCCCAAAATTGCTCCCAGACAGAAAACTGAAGCAAATATAGGGTTCACTTTATTTGTTTCTCTTCCTATAGGAACTATAATTCTGTGCTGCTTGATGCTCACTGTTTTACAATTATTTGTATATTTTGTCCAGTTTTTTGTTTATGTCAAGGTTGTAAGTTCTTGCTCTGCTATTCCTGCATGCCGGAAAGCAGAACATAATCTTCATCTTTGAAACTAATTCTCTAAGTATCAAATTCTAGGTTGAAAGTTTTTTTCCCCCCCTTTCAGTGTTTTGAAGAAAGTCTATATATTCTAGCTTTTATCTGATGACAATTCAGTCATCACTTTTGTGGTTATCCCTTTGGATACAGTGTCTCTCTTTTTAAACACAGTTGTTTTGAAGATTTTCCCTTTGGCATTTGTTTTCAGTGGTTTTGCTATGTTATTAATGTGATTTTCTTTGTATTTATTTGTCTATGGTCTGTATTGCTTTTTAAGTCTGTGACTTCATGTCCTTCATCAGTTTGAGGAAATTATCAAGCATTATCACCTCATGTATTTCTTCAGCCTTGTGTTTTGTCTCCTCTCTTTCTCGAACTTCAGTTGCACTTATGCTAGATATTTTCACTGAATCTCAAGCATTATCTATTTTTTCAATATTCTTTATCCTTTTGTCATTTTAGCTCACTAAATCTCTTTTCAGCTGTATGAAGTTCACTATTAAATCAACACTTGGAGATCTTAATTTGCACTTTTTTCTTTTTAGTTATGGAGTTTGCATTTTGTTGTTTTATGAACCAGTTTATTCCAGACATCTAAATCTTGTCTTTCATTTCCTCAAGCATATTAAGTACAGTTGTGTTTAATTGCATGTCTGATAACTTCATTACATCCACTCCTTGTGTAACAAGTGCTATTGGTGTCCTGCTTATATTTTTTAGGCATTTAGCTCTACATATCTAAGCATTCTTCTTGAAGCATCTCTTTCTCTCCACCTTTTCATCTTTGTTTTCCCTGTGAGAGTATGCTTGACTTATGCACAGTGCAAACTGGAAATGTTGGAGAGGGAATGCTTATAGAAATAGCCCTCATCCAATGATTATAGGGAAGATAATGGACAAATACACTTAGCATTCTTATTCCTTGGTTGGGATAACTCTGAGACATGTTTTACAATATTTCCTTAAGGTTCCCAGGGAGATCCAATTTCAGTTATCATGAGAGGAAATTGGTTTAGGAATGCATCCTGTATAAGTTTTCTTTTTATCTGCTCCCCCTTTTACTTTTCTTCTCCTCTAAAAAAGTTTTCTGGGAACATGTCTCCTCAAAAATATTTGTACTTGATGCCCTCTCTTGGGACCTTGTTCTGGGAGGAACCCATGTCACATTGTTTTCCTTTTTTCATTTGTGGCTTGTTAATTTTTATAGGCTCAGACATTGTATATGAAAGTATAGAAAAATTGAAGCTGTGAATGATGTTATCCTCCTCTAAAGATGATTTAAGTTATTTGCTGTCAAGGGACACTTGTCTAGAGCAGGGGCTGGAAAACCTTTTGAGTACAAGTCCAGATAGTAAGTATTTTAGACTTTGAAGGCCATGTGGTCTCCATCACAACTACTCAATTCTGCCACTGTAGCAAGAAAGCAGCCATGGACAATACACAAACTAATGAATGTTTACCAACTAGACATAATTTATGAACACGGGGAGGCCAGAATTAAAGCATAGTTAAATCTGTTGTAGTGTGCTAGCCTCTTGTCTACAGGAACTTGTAATCCCAGATAATTTTAATCAAATCAGGGTTCGACATAATTGAAAGCTGAGCTTCTTTCTCTGTGAGGGCTAGTATACTTCTAATTGATGCTTACTTCTGATGGACTTTGGGGCCTCCTATTCAAAGCCTGGGGATTTTTTTCAGCACCTCCCTAAATCCTTGGTAGAATTTGAATTTCAAATCTGTACCTTCGGTCTCAAGAGTATTATAGAATCTTGCCTTACCCTCTTAGGTTATTTTTTTCAAATATTGGTGGGCATCTGTTTGGGAAAAACAATCCTAAATTTCGGGGTATCATTTTTACTTTTTTTCCCCCTATCTGCGGTGGTCTTGGTAATAATTTTTCATTGCCTTGGTAGCTCTCTAGTGCTTTTAAAGACGTTTTGTTGTTACTGTTATTGTTGTTTTTAAATATTTTATTTCATTTTATTTTATTTATTTTTTTTTTTTTGAGTTGGCGTCTCACTCCGTCACCCAGACTGGAGTGCAGTGGCCGCTTCCGGCCACCGCAGCCTCGACTTGCTGGGCTCCGGCAATCCTTCTACCTCAGCCTTCCAAGTAGCTGGAATTACAGGCGCGCGCTACCATGCCCGGCTGATTTTTTTTGATTTATTGTAAAGATGAGGTTTCGCCTGCCCAGGCGGGTCTCGAACCCGCGGGCTCAGGCAATCCACTCACCTCAGCCTCCCAAGGCGCGGGATTACAGGCTGAGCCACCAGGCCGGCTAGCTTTGATCACTTTAACAAACATTTATTGAGCTTTGTACCAGAAATCCATAGATGTATAAAACTCAATACCATTTCTCTTGTAGCTTATGATCTTGTGGGTATCTTACACGTAAAATCTGACTTACTGATAATGTCAGGTTCCTTTACTAGTGTGTGTGTGTGTGTGTGTGTGTGTGTGTGTGTATTTGTGTGTGTGTGTATGTACTAAACCTGGTACATAGATTTACTAATTTAACTAAGGAAGAATACACACGGTTAACACATGTACTTGTTTGTATTTTTGTGTCTGGTTCTATATAGGTAAATTCCATTTAATTTTATATTTTATATGAAAGTCACTTAAAATTATGAAGAAGCAAGACTGTTTTTAAGAAAAAATGAGATAGAAAGAAACTTAAAAGTGGAAGTCCCCAGTTCCACTATTGAACAGACAGTGAGAAAGAGAAAAGCTGACACTTGCTCTAAGTCTAGAAAGACTGGGGTGTACATGATTTGGTCTGAAGTCTGGGTCCTAGCAATTTATTCCATTGGTAGGTGCTTCACCACAGCGTAAAAGCCAGGGGAAAAAAAGTAGAAGTGGCCATTTGATGTGAGAGAAGAGGATGAATGCATTATTGTCCCATTTCAATACCAAAGTCTGGCCACAGAAAAGCCACATCCACATGCACTATGGGATAAAAGAACATTCTATCCCTGCTTAATGGTGTTTCAATTAGCTGGAGCCAGATTTTTACCTGGGGCCCATGTTTCTCCCCAAGGGATCCAAGGATAAAATTCAATAGGTTCTTGGGTTTGGTGGAGAAACAGTATTACATTTAGTATGCTACTGCCTTAACTGAAATTTAGCATTTTCTTTGCATATAAATGTAAACAATAAGTCAGGGGAGTATCAGCAGTTCTTGTGACTTTTCATCAACAGAAATAAAATTTTCCCTAATACAATTCAATTGTTACATGCATTTCAAAGTTGTTTCTAAACCTTTTTCGGATATAATTGATGCACAAAAATTGGATACATTTTATGTACACATTTTGATGAGTTTGGACATATTTTTATACCAGAAGTGAGGTCACCACAATCAAAGTACTAAACATCTTTATCATCTCCCAAAATTTTCTTGTTTTGTAGTGAGAATACTTATGAGGTATTTCCTCTAATCCCACTTCCAGGCATATATACAAAAGAATTGGAATCAGGATCTCAAAGAAATCTTTGTGCCTTCATGTTCATTACAGCATTATTCACTATAACCAAGATATAGAAACAACCAAACTGTCCACAGATAGATGAATGGATAAAGAAAATGTGGTCTATAAATACAGTGTAAAATTGTTTAGCTTTACAAAAAAAAGAAATCCTACCATTTTGAAAACACAGATGAACTTAGAGGGTATTATGCTAAGTGAAATAAGCCAGTCACAGAGGAACGAATAATGCATGACCCCACTCATATGAAGTATGGAAAAATTGTCATACTTATAGAAGCAGATAATAGAATAGTGGTTTCCAGGGTTATGGGGAGGGACAAATGAAGAATTGTTGCTCAAGGGGTATACATTTTTAGTTATACGGGATGAATATGTTCTAGAGACCTGCTGTACAACATAGTACCTAGAGTTAATAGTATAGTATTATGCACTTTAAAATATGCTAAGAAGAAAGTTCTCAAATTTCTTTTAAATTATTGTAATATTAGACCTATCAGTATCACACATAACCACAGTCTCTTTGAGCAATGTTTCCAGCCAACTTCCAGGCAACGCATAGGCCAGGTATTGTTCAGCCACCAACTACCGATTCTCTAGACATCTGCAATACATTCTCTTTCCACATTTGTTCCTTGATCAATATGTGCAAGGGGATGAGTCATTTTCATTATGTGTTACTGAATAGTTTCTGATATAAACTGTATCTAAAAGATGTTGAACTAGCCAAATATGAGCTCATTGATCTTAAAGCTAAAATTTTACTACATTAGAGTCTAACTCTAAAATCCTTGGAGAATTCTGGTATTTCTTGAGAGAAGCCTATCATGCTTTGTAACATCACCTATAGAAGCCTTCATTCCAAATGTGTCCATATATCTTTGCGAATTGGAATTTCTATTCTTGTAGCCATCAAAAAATATCAACATTGACTAAATGCCAAGCATGATATATATGCTGCCTTGACAAAGACCACTGTATGGTTTAATATTCTTATTTAATTAAGACAATATCATTCAGTCTTCATACTTATATGTCTATAAAAAATAAAATCCCCTTCCAACTTGCTTACATTTGAGATGTGATTTAACATATTAGTAACAATACTATAAAATGTATGTTTTTAAGATTGCAGTAAATGTTTCAATCAAATTAGTTTCTATTATGATTCCATATGGTTTATTCTAAGCACTTAAAACATTTTCTTCTTTAAGATATGCATAGGATTCACCAAGCTGCCAAAGGTATCTGTGGCACAAGAAAAATTAAGAAGACATGAGCTAAGCAATTTTACAGTGACTAGAAATCCATGAGGTATAAGAGATCAGAGAGAGTCAGATATTCTTGAGATCTACCGTGGGAGTGACAGATTTACTGTTACCTTGAATCTAACTGAATAAGCTAGTGAAATGTCAGCTACTATAACAAATAACCCCAAAATAGTAATGGCTTGGAACAATATGTTTGCTTCTTTGTCATACAACAATACTGAGAGGAGTGAACAGGTAATCATGGAAACTCTTCTCCATGTAACAGTTTAATGATACAAGGTGACACAGTTTCTGCCATTTCAGCACATGACTTTACAATTTTTTTCTGGATAATGACTTTATTCCAGTCAGCAGGTAGTGGAAAAGAGCCCGGAGGAGCACACAAAGAAGGTTTCTATGGGCATATTACTTCCTCTCACAGGCTAGAACTCAAGTCATGAAGCCACAGAGAGCAGTAAGAGAACTGAATGTCTTAGAAGAAAAGGAAGTAGATTTGGTGAACATCTAACCAGTCTTTGTTACTTGGTCCTGCTAGGAGAAATATGGGTTACTAAAATATTACAGTTTGCATACTATTTATAAAGATAGTAGTACCATGCAATTCCTTAACTCACAAATTATATACACAATGGTTTTATACAGACCACTTGAATCAGAATCCCCTGGAAAGCTTGGTAAAAATAAAAGTTTCAGATCTACTGAATAAGAAGCTCCCAGGATGTTTCTTAGGCATGCTAATATAGACTGACAAGAGAGATTAGATAATATCTTTATTAGGAAATAATATCATAAAAGGGAATAGGGAGGAAAGCAAGAAACTTACAAAGAGAATAGATAAAGAAATAGGAGATTACAGGAATTAAGGAAGGAGTTCCAAGAAAGAGGCAGTGGTCAAAGGCATTGAATGCCTCATAGAGCACAAATAAGATAACACAGACAATCTTCACAGCTCTGTGGCTTTAGGAAGCTGATTATTTCAGGCTAAAATGTGCATTTTATTCATTTTCTTTTTTTAAATTTTTTTTATCTTAAAGAAGTAGAGTACAATTCAGGGTTAGGCATACAAATGTTCATTATGACCTCGGCATCTTCCTAACCAGAGAAGTGAAAGACCTTTACAATGAGAACTAAGAAACACAGCTCAAAGAAATCCAAGAAGACACAAACAAATATATTCCTTGCTCATAGATAGGAAGAATCAGCATCGTTAAGATGTCCATCCTACCAAAGGCCATCTACAGATTCAACGCAATACCCATTAAGTTATCAACATCATTCTTCTCAGACCTGGAAATGACAATACAGAAATTCATATAGAAACATAAACTACTATGAATAGCCAAAACAGTCCTTAGCAAGAGAAATAAAGCAGGAGGTATCACATTTCCAGACTTAAAACTTTACTACAATAATCAAAACAGCCTGGTATTGGTACAAGAACAGGCATATGGACCAATGGAAGAGGATAGTGATTCTGGAAGCAAAGCCTCAATTTCTCAATCAACTCATCTTTGACAAAGCCTTTAAAACTACCACTGGGGAGAGGAGAACCTATTCAGTTAATGGTGCTGGGAAAACTGGATGATTACATGCAGAAGATTGAAATAGGACCCCTACCTATCACCATACACAAAAATTAGCTCTAAACGGATTAGAGACCTAAATGTAAAACCTCAAACTTTAAGAATCTTAGAAAATGCAGGAGACATCTTTATGGAAATTGGAACTGGCAACCAATTCCTGATCAAAACCCCAAGTGCCCATGCCATAAGAGATAAGATAGACAAGTGGGACCTCTTCAAACTGATCAGCTTCTACAAAGCAAAAGAAACCATCATGAGAGCAAGGAGACAGCCCACAGAATGGGAAAAAATATTTGCCAACTCTATTTCTGACAAAGACCTAACATCTAGGATATACAAGAAATTCAAATGTGCCAAAAGGAAGAAAACAAACAGCCTCATTTAAAAGTGGGCAAAAGATTTCGTGAATTTCACAGCAATCTGGATGGAACTAGAATCCACAATACTGAGTGACCTCTCACAGAAACAAAAAACTAAGTATCACATGTTCTCACTCATATAGTAGACCTTGATCATCCAACGTACTACCACAAGAAAATGACTGAGGGTGGTGGGAAAATATGGGGGGGGGAGGGCGATGGGATTAATGGTGATAAATATTTGGGGACGGGGAGACACCTCTTATCATCAAGGGTGCCTGAACGAAGCATTTTTGTATGCCTAACCCCTAACTGTACCCCATAATAACCATAATTTAAAAAAATTGAAAAAAAAAAAAGCAAGCAGGGGGGCTGGACTCGGTGGCTCAGCCTGTAACCCCAGCACTTTGGGAGGCCGAAGTGAGTGGAATGCCTGAGCCTGAGGATTCAAGACCAACCCAGGCAACTTGATGAGACCACATCTCTACAATAAATAAAAAGAAATTACGTCGTGGTAGCGCGCGCCTGTAGTTCCAGCTACTTGGAAGGCTGAGGCGTCAGGCTCAGCAGAGCCCAGCAGGTCGACGCTGGGGTGACCATGAGTGTGCCACTGCACTCCATCCTAGGTGACAGAGTGAGACTCCAACTCAAAAATAAAAGGCAAGCTGGGTGTGGTGTCACCTACCTGTAGTCCCAGCTACTGGAGAGGCTGAGGAAGAAGGATTGCCTGAAGACAGGAGGTCAAGGTTGAGGCAAGCCATGATTGTGCCAGTGCAATTGCAACCTGGGTGACAGTGAAACCCCAACTCAAAGCCAAGGCATACTGAAAGCTAGGCCTCTTGCACCAGTTAGCTAAGCTGTGAATGCAAAGCAAAAGCTCTTGAAGAAAATTAAGTGCTACTCCAGTGAACATGTGAATGATAAGGAAATGAGACAGCCATATGGCTAACATGGGAAAGTTTGAATGATCTAGATAGAAGATACAACCAACCACAACATTCCCTTAAGTCAAAACCTAATCCTAATCCTGAGCAAGGCCCTAGCTCTTCAATTCTGTGAAGGCTGAGAAAGGTGAGAAAGCTGCATAAGCTAGTAGAGGTTGGAAGCTAGAAGAGGTTGGTTCATGAGGGCTTTGTTTTGGAGGGGGAGGTTCATGAGATTTAAGAAAATAAATCATCTCTATAACATAACATAAAAGTGCAAGGTGAAACAGCAAGTGCCGTTGGAGAAACTCCAGCAAGTCATCCAGAAGATCTAGCTAGGATCGTTAATAAAGGTGGCTACACTTAACAACAGATTCTCAATGTAGATGAAACAGCCTTCTCTTGGAAGATGTCATCTAGGACTTCCTAGCTAAAGAGGAGAGAAGTCAATGCCTGACTTCAATGGACAGGCTTGTTCTCTTACTAAGGGCTAATGCATCTAGTGACTTTAAGTTGAAGTCAGTGTTTATTTACCATTCTGAAAATCTTAGGGCCCTTAAGAATTATGCTAAGTCTACTCTGCCTGTGCTCTGTAAATGGAACAAGAAGGCCTAGGTGACAGCGCGTCTGTTTATACCATGATTTAGCTCACTGTTGAGATTTCCTGCTCAGGAAAAAAAAGATACATTTCATAATATTGCTGCTCATTGACAATGCACCCTGTCACCCAAGAACTCTGATCAAGATGCTTAAGGAGATGAATGTTGTTTTCATGTCTGCTAATATAGTATCCATCCTGCAGCCCATGGATCAAGGAATAATTTCAACTTTCAAGTCTTATAATTTAAGAAATATATTGCATAAGACTTTAGCTGCCATGGATAGTGATTCTTCTGATGGATCTTGGCAAAGTACGTTGAAAACCTAGAAAGGTTTTACTTTTTTTTTTTTTTTTTTTTTGAGTTGATGTTGTACTCTGTTACCCAATCTAGAATGCAACGTCATGATCACGATTCACCACAACCTCAGACTCCTGGACCCAAGCTGGGACTACAGGAACACACCACCACATCCAGCAAATTTTTTAATTTTGGTGTGTTACTTGTTCAGGCTGGTCTTGAACTTCTGGGCAAAAGCGATCATCCTATTTTAGCCTCCCAAAGTACTGGGTTTACAGGTGTGAGCTACCAGGCCCAGCAGATTTATCATTCTAGATGCCATTAAGAACATTCATGATTCATGGGGCGGGGGGGGGGGGGGGGGGGTTGAGTAATAAACCCAAAAAAAAAAATTTGGCAAAATTGGATACCAGACAGCAGGGTTGTGTTTGGTGTTTTAAAAACTAAGTTAAAAAAA
>CAUYQG010160349.1:0-13228 GCA_963574415.1 Tarsius wallacei | reverse complement strand
ATTTTTCCCAAAAAAATGTTAAATGATAAAATCTTTACTGGTATTTGTGTCCCCCCCCCCCCCCCCCGCCTCCCCAGTCCTCTGGGAGTTACATAGCTGTCTATCAGCCACAGTCTACTGGAGGTCCCTAGAATCTACTATGTAAACATATGTACACTTTTCCTGCACAAACCTTTTTAGCTTTTAATGAACAGGGGTGGAGTGAAGGGGAATGGAAGAGAGTACTTCCTACATTTTTTTTGCTATCTTCATTAATTCAGAATACTGTTTTAATTAACAGAATACTATTCTCCACAAAGATCTGCTATGGTTTGAATGTTCTGTCCTCTCTAAAATTCATGTTGAAACTAAATTCCCAGTGAAATTGTATGAAGGGGTAGGGCCTTTAGATGGTGATTAGACCAAAATGAATCTGTCCTCACCGATGGGATTAGCACCTTTTAAAGGTACTGGAGGGAACTAGTTGGGCCCTTTTGCCCTACAATGTTTTTCACCATGTTAGCACTTAGCAACAAGGTGCCATCTGGGTAGCAAAGACCAGGCCTTCACCAGATGTCAAACCTGCTGGCAGCTTGATCTCGGACTTCCCAGTCTCCTGAACTAGGAAAAATAAATTTCTACTGTGTATAAATTACCTAGTTTGGGGTATTTTGTTATAACAACACAATGAACAAAGACATCAATGCTTATATAGATTTTGGTCTCTTGAACTAACTTTTTGGAGGTATATTTACTATGCTGCCTTAACTTGACTTTAAGTTCCTTTATGGCAGAAATCTCTGTCCTCCTGCTTTGGACTCATTTACAATACCAAGTACAGTAGGAGGCAATAAAAATAGGGGGAAAAAACCCCGAAACCCTTCCAACATGAGAGGTTAAGACTGCTGCTTCAGTTCTGACTCATAAAAGTGCCTCGCATATGATTCAAAAACATAGAAGAGTAAAGAAACTGTTTCATATACACATCCCTCTTCCCTCTGCTTATCCAATCCCAGTCTCCAAACTCCTTTTTACTCTCATAGCTCATGACTATACTTGTCTCATATTCTTTCATTAGAAGAAGGAAACCAGGTTCTCCAAAATGAAGCAATCTCAAGAGACTGCTTTTCATAAGAAACCTGGAATCTCTAGGAAAAAAGTGCACTTTCGGTATATGTCATGGTCTTATTTCCTATATTTTCTTTCATGATTACAAATGGACTCATGAGTAGCATAGAAATTTGAATAAAACAAGTTTTAGTTTAGATCATTGTATAGTAATGCATCACTCAACGATGGGGATACATTCTGAGAAATATGTCATTAGGTGATTCCATCTTTATGCAAACTTCATAGATGGTACTTACATAAGACAAGATGGTATATCCTACTACACACCTAGGCTATAAGGTACAGCCTATTGCTCCTGGGCTACAAATCTGTACAGCATGGTACTGTACTGAATACTCTAGGCAATTGTAACTATTTGTATATTTATATATATCTAAACATAGGGTACAGTAAAAATATAGAACTATATAATCTTATGGGATAAGTCCATCACTGATTAAACTGTCATTATGTGGTGCACGATTATATTTACCAAAGGAGAGATTTTTCCCTATTACAAGAAAAAGAAGTATGTGCTTAATTTGCTTAATAATGAAGAATGGTATTTAGGTAGATATGTTTTGGTGACAACCTAGTACTAGCAGATAAATATATGAGAAGTGATTTCAAAAGATGCATTTATATTTTCCTGTAGGTACCTGACTATTTTCCTGTATTTTTAGACTAATTTACACTCAATGGATTCCTGTTCTAAGAAGCCAAGGCACTGGACTTCTAAAAAAATTACGTCTGTACCCTTAGATTCTTATCTATAACATCAGATATGCACATACTATAAACCAGAAGCTTCTGCTACTGAAGTTACATACAAAGATACACAAATATTCACTGGATATAGTACAGTAGGCAGTATATTTTGGGGAGTAATCAAAATGCCGACACACTGTAAACTCCCAGGAGAATTTTTCTTGCGAAAAATATACATTTATAGTGTCATTTTTAGATCACCTAAAATTTTATGGTGAGAGACTACATGATATAATGAAAAAGCAATGAATTTGAAATCAGGACAACCTGACTCTAATTCTGGTTCTATCACTAACAAACTGACTGACTGAAGTGATTTCTCTTTTTGTATCTCAGTTTCCCCATTTTTAAAACATAAGACTTGGACATTCATACCTGAGGTTTAAGTTTATCCTACTCTGCAAAGTGAATGTTCCTAATTGGAATGCGCTGACTATGTCACCTTGTGACTCCTATGTGGAAGTAGAATAAACACTTTTCTAAGATGGTGTAATAAAGGTTCTTTAGGGGTTGGTGATACTTATCAATTCATTCCTTCATTCACTCATTGACTCATTTATGCTAGCATCATATTCACACACTAGTCAAATAAATTAACACAAAGTGAGCAGGTAACACAATTATTAAATAACAGGTCTTAGATATTCTGCAGTATATAAAATTAGTATAAATTAACCTTTGGTTTGTTTTCAGATTTAGGGGGTACTCGTGCATGTTTGTTACATGGGTATATTGCATACTGGTGTGGACTGGGCTTCTGGGGTTCACCATTTGGGTAGTGAACAGGTAATTCTGTTGGGTACCCAACAGGTAATTTTTGAACCTAGTGTCCCCCAACCCCATCATTCTCTACACTTTTTGAGTGCCCAGTGTCTACTATTTCCATGTTTATGTCCATGTGTATCCACTGCTTAGTTCCTATAAATGAGAACATGCAGTATTTATTTTTGTTTCAGAGTTAGTTCACTGAGGTTCCATCCAAGTTACTGAAAAGGACATGATTTTGTTCTTTTTTGTATGGCCATGGAGTATTACACAGTGTACATATACCACTTTTACATATACATATGGGCACTTAGGCTGGTTCCATGACTTCACTACAGTGAATAGTGCTGTGATGAACACATGAGTACAGATGTCTTTTTTATATGATTTCTCCTTTGGGTAGATATCCAGTAGTGGGATTGCTGGGTCCAGTGATTGTTCTATTTTTAGTTCTCTGACAAATTTCCATGCTGTTTTCCATAGAGGTTGGACTAATTTACAATCCCACCAGTGTTATGAGTGTTTCCTTTTCTCCGCATCCTCATCAACATCTGTGGTTCTTTGACTTTTTAATGATAGCCGTTCTGATGTAAGATGACGTCTCATTGTAGTTTTAATTTGCATTTCTTTGATGATTAGTAATGTTGAGCATTTTCTCATTTGTTGACCACTTGTATGTCCTCCTCTTTTAGACATCTCAGTTCTTGTCTTTTGCCAAGAGGTTTTAATGGAATTGTTTCTTTTTCCTTGTTGAGTTGCATGAGTTGCTTGCAGATTCTAAATATTAGTCCTCTGTCAGAGCAAACGTAAAACAAATACTAACCCATTCTGTAGGTTTTCTGTTCACTCAGTTATTGAAATGCACTGACAGTGTCACCATAATTCGCCTAGGCCAATGTCCAGAAGAGTTTTTCCACTATGATTTTTATAGTTTCAGGTTTTGCGTTTAAGTCTTTACTCCATCTTGAGGCAATTTTTGTATAACAGGCGTCCTGGTTCATTCTTCGGCATATGGGTAGTCAGTTTTACCAGCCCCATTTATTGAATAGGGTGTCCTTTCTCCATTGGGTACTTTTGTTGACTATATGGAAGACTGTTGCTTGTAGGTATGCGGCTTTGTTTCTGGGTCCTTTATTCTGCTCCATAGATCTGCCTGTCTGTTTCTGAACCAGTACCAGCCGTATTTGTATTTTATTACTGTATTAAGTTGTGGGGTGCATGAAAATTTACTACAAAAGTAAACTGCATGCAGGTGAGGTTGGGTTTCTTGTGAGCCCTCTATCTAAGTAGTAAGGGATCTGGTGCCTAGTGTGTAGTTATGTGCCCCTTATCCCTCCTCCATTTCTCCCTCACTTAGCAGCGTCCAGCATCTGTTGTGCTTGTGTATCCAGCAATCAGGGTCTACTTATGAGAACATTCAGTATTCGGGTTTTTGCTTCTGTGATAGTTTGCTTGGGGTGATGGTCTCCAGCTGCATTCATGTTGAGTTTGGGGCAAGCTGCAGCAAGAACCCCTGTTCTTTATGGCTGTATAGTATTCCATTGTGGATCTATACTACATTTTCTTGATCCACTCCATTTTTGATGGGCGTCTGTGTTGGCTCTATGTTTTTAATACTGTGAAGAGTGCTGCAGTGAACATATGTCTGCAGGTGTCTCTTTGGAAGAGCGATTTATGTTCCTCTGGGTATATTTCCAGAAGTGGGATTGCAAGATTGCATGGTAGTTTAAGTTTTATTTTTTGGAGAAAATGCCAGACTGCTTTCCCAAAGGCTGAACTAGCTTACATTCCCACCAACAGTGTAGAAGCTTTCCATTTTTTCCTCAGCCTTGCCAACACCTGTTGTTTTTTGACTTATTAATGGTAGCCATCTTTACCAGTGTTTACCAGTATCCATTATAGTCTTGATTTGCATTTCTCTGATTAGTGACGTTGAGCATTTTTCATGTCTGCGGGTTGCTTGAATTCCTTTGAGAAGTGCCTGTTCATGCCCTTTGCTCAGTTTTTAATGATTTTTTCCCATCAATTTGTTTGAATTCCTTGTAGATTCTGGATGTTAAGCCTTTGCTGGATGCACAGTTTGCAAATATTTTCCCCATTCCATGGATTGACTCTTTACTCGCTTGATGGTTTCTTTTGTTCTGCAAAAACTTTTAAGTTTGATAAGGTCCCACCTGTCAATCTTAGGTTTTGCTGAAGTTGCTTTTGAGGACTTGGTCATGAATTTATTGCTTACTCTGATGTCCAGGAGGGTGTTTCCTAAGTTTTCTTCTATGATTCTTATAGTTTGAAGCGAGGTTATGGGAACGCCTACATTTTTTCAATCCTGGGCTTTCGAGGGCATTAGGGGGATAAAGCTAGTCAGGGAGGGCTAGGTCAGACTGGACCACTCTCCAGCTCCCCCACTGCCAACACAATTGGCTACTCCAGTGGGAAACAGATCTCCCGGATGCGGTGGCCACACTGCAGGGATGGCTGAATCTTTTCTGTCATGCAAGAGTTCACACAAGGAGAAAGAGAGGTTGCCAAGATGACAGCCCTTCCCCCTACACCCGCTGCTGATGGCTCCCCTTCCCTTTCCTTGTCTGAGGCTATCTGCACTCAGAACTCAAAGTATCTTTCCACAGCAACTTTTTTCCCGTGGGCTGAAACGGGCTGCTCTGCCTACCAGATCCCCAGTTATATTCACTCAGTGGCAATCAGGAGGGTGGATGGGCCCCTGGATACTGTGGCAGTGCTGCAGGAATGGCAGAGCTCTCTGTTGCACAGAAGCATTCACGCAGAGAGAGAGGTTACCAGGACGACAGGGCTCTTTCTGGCATCTCTTCCCTAGCTGGCAGCTGACCACATTCAGAACTTGGAAGTTCTTTCAGCAACAGGGGTTCTTGCTGCAGCTTGCCCCAAACTCAAGCTGCCTGCAGGAGTGGACCTGCCCTCAGGGCAAGCGAAGGTGGCTGGGCTGGGATCTTTCCTGGCCTGGAGGCTGGCTGTCAAGCATAGCCTGCAGGGAACGAGTTTTTGGGGTTTGGCCGTAGACATTCAGGGCTCAAAAGGGTTTCCAGTTCCACAGTTCCACGTGGGCTCTGGCAGCACGTAGCGGAGTCCCCTAAGGCTCGGGGGCCCTCCAAGTCCGCAGTGGTAGAAAGCTCTGAGTACCTAATTTCCCATACCCACATCCAGAGGTTGCTGTTTCCAACGTGAGTAGAGCGGGGAAAGAGCTTCCTGGCTCCACAGCAGGCTGCCTGTTCTCTCTCCTCCCTGCTCTCTACTGTGCGCCTCAGTGGTCCTCTGCAGGTTGTGGGATGTGTCCTCCATCTCAACCTGCTTTGGTTGCTCCCATGCTGTTTTAGTTACTATACTATTACAGCATATTGAAGTCAGGGGACGCCAAGCCTCTGCATTTGTTCTTTGTGCTTAAGGATTACTTTGGTTATTTGGGTTCTTTCCAGGTTCCGTATGAACTTTAGGATAATTTTCTAATTCTGTGAAAAATGATGTTGGTATTTTGATAGGGATTGCACTGGACCTGTAGATTGCTTTGGGCAGTATGGACATTTTAACAATATTGATTATTCTGATCCATAAGCATGAGATGTATTTCCATTTGTTTGTCTCATCTATGATTTCTTTCCTCAGTGTTTTGTAGTTCTTGTGGAGATCTTTCACCTCCTTGGTTAAACGTATTCCTAGGTATTTTGTTTGTGGTTATTATAAATGTGATTGATTGAGTTCTTGATTTGGTTCTCAGCCTGAGTGTTATTGGTGTATAGAAGTGCTACTGATTTTTGTTATGTTAAAATATATATTGAAACTTTACTTAAGTCATTTATAAAGTCCAGAAGTCTTTAGAGTTTTCTAGGTGTACGATCATGTCATCTACAAAGATAGTTTGACTTCTTCTTTTCCAATTTGAATGCATTTTATTTCTTTTCTCTTGCCTGATTGCTCTTGCCTGATGGCTAGGACTTCCAGTATTAGTTTGAACAGGAGTGGTGACTGTGGATGTCCTTGTCTTGTTCCAGTTCTTAGGGAGAATGTTTTCAACTCTTCCCCCATTAAGAGTGATACTGGCTCTGGGTATGTCATACATGCCTCTTACTATTTTGAAGTACCTTCCTTTGGGTGTCAAGTTTGTCGAAGGTTTTTATCATGAAGGAATGTTGAATTTTATTGAATGCCTTTTCTTTAGCTATTCTGATGTTTATGAACTATTGAGACTTGCTTTATGGCCAAGCATATCGTCGATTTTGGAGAATGTTCCCTGTGGAGACAAGAAAAATGGGGTTTTTTCTCTATGGTTGTTGAATAGAATGCTCTGGAAATAACTATTAGGTACATTTGGTCTGTAGTCCAGTTTAAGTCTAGAGTTTCTTTGTTAATTTTCTGCCTCAATAATCTGTCTAGTGATGTCAGTGGGTTGTGGAAGTCCTCCGCTATTATTGTATTGCTATCAATGTTTTCCTAGGTCAAGCTTTTCTTAGGTCAAACAGGAACTGAACAAGACAAGGGCATTCACTGTCACCACTAGTGCTGGAAGTGCTAGCCATCAGGCAACAGCAATCAGGCAAGAGAAAAGAAATAAAATGCGTTCAAAGGGGAAAAGAGGAAGTCAAACTATCTTTGCAGATGGCATGATCATATACCTAGAAAACTCTAAAGACTTCTGGACTTTATAAACGACTTAAGTAAAGTTTGCTTTATGCATCTGGGTGCTCTGGTGTTGGGTGCATATATACTTGGAACAGCTCTTCTTGATGTAGTGAATGCTGTGCGTTATATAATGCTCCTTGTTATTTTTCCCCTCACTGTTGCTGGTTTAACATCTGTTTTATCTGATCAGAGAATGGCTGCTCTTACTCACACGTTTTACATTTAGGTATTTTTTCATTTACAATGAATCTGTGGTTGTTTTTAGCAAGTGGGTCTCTTGTAGGCAGCAGATGATTGGGCCCTATCCAATTTGCCACCCCATATATTTTAAGTGGAACAAATTTAGGTCATTGATAGTCAAGGTTAATATGTGAGACTTTGCTCCTGTCACAGTGTTGTTAGTTAGCTGCCTTGGGATTTCAATTATATTACTGCTTTATGGTATCTGTGAGCTTTATACTTATGTGACCTTTTATGACAGTGAGTATCATCCTTTTGTTTCTGTGTTTAGAACTCCTTTGAGCATTTATGGTAGGTCCGGTCTAGTGGTGATAAATTCCCTTAGCATGTGTTTATCTGGTAAACACTTTATTTCTCCTTCATACATAAAGCTTAGTTTGGCAGGATATAAAATTCTTGGCTGGCATTTTCTTTTAATCTTTTAGGAGGCTAAAAATACGCTCCCAATCTCTTCTGGCTTGTGGGGTTTCTGCTGAGAAGTTCACTGTTAGTCTGATGGAATTTCTTTTTTTAGGTGATTAGATACTTCTTTCTCTTGCCACTCTTAGAATATTTCCTTTCATGTTGACTTTAGATGGTCTAATAATTGTATGCCTTGCTGACATTCTTCTTGCAATGTATCTTCTGGGGTTCTCTGAGCATCTTGTATCTGGATGTCTAAAGTGCTCTTAAGAGCAGGAAAGTTGTCTTGAATTATTTCTTCAAATAGGTTTTACATGCTTTTTACTATATCTTCTTCTCCCTCTGAAATATTTATAATTAGTAAGTTTGGACACTTTACGTAATCTCATATTTCTCTAAGGGTTTGTCCATTGTGTAAAATTACCTTTATGCTTGTCTGACTGGGTTAATTCAATAAACCTGTCTTCCAGCTCAGAAATTCTTTCTTCCTCTTGGTCTTGCCTGTTGTTAAAGCTTTCAGATGTATTTTGTAATTCCTGTAACTACTTTTTAATTAATTCCTATAATTAATCCTGTAATGAATTTTATTTCCAGAAGGTTTTTTTTTTTTTTTAATAATGTCTATCTCTTGATTCATATCCTCGATTGATTTACTGATATCTTTGTGTGGGTTTTTCCCTTTCTATTAAATCTCATTGTGCTTCTTTAAAACTCACTATTTCAAATTCTTTATCTGATGTCTCCAATATTCTATTTTTGTCTCAGAGCCACAGCTGGAGCATTAGTATGTGCCTATAGAGGAGCTATAGTACTGTTTTTTCCCACACTTTTGGAGTTCTGTCTCTGGTTCTTTCTCATCTAGATAAGCTCTCTCTCCTTTTTATTTTCTTTCATTTGGATAGGATTTTTTACCCCCTTGCGATGTCTATAATGCATGTTGTGTAGGGGCGTTTGGCTTTGGATCAGGTGCTTTCAGTGGCAAAGAGTCTGTATAAGTTCCTTGGATATAGCTAGCCTTTGTCTGGTGGATTTTCCAAGTGCTGGTTGTAGCAGCAATGTACTGGGTATTGGGCCGTCTCACTGCCTGTGGGACCAGGGCAGCATTTTCCCCAATACTGAAGACTTGTGTCAACAGATTGCACTGTTCAACCTCTAGGCGACCAGGTGTCACTTATGAGTAGAAGTCAGTTGTGGTTGACTAGGATGAGTACACACTTGATCCTTTTTTACTGGAAGAAGCTTTCTGTTGCCTCAGGCAACGAGCTGACCTGTGAAGTGCACAGTGGTCTGAGCTTCATTTGGGTACCCCACTGGCAGTAGGAGCACCTGTTCCATGTGGGGGTGGCGGGGGATGGGTTCTGGTGTGCAGCTGCCAAGTGCTCAGATAGTGCCTGGGCATGAAGCTAAGTAACTTCTGCTGCCCCAATTTCTACGCACAAGAATGACTGGTGATCTGACTCCTAATCTGGAAGAAAGGAGGGCACTCCAAATACCGGGAAGTATGCCTAGACATTGAGAGAGCACTGTTGCACGGTCTCTACCCATGGAGGGGGTGGCAGGGCTCAGGCTCCTAATCCAGGTGATCAGGCAAGCCAAAGGCCTGGGAACGTGCCCTGGAAAGGAGTGGATCCACCGTTGCTGCAATGAGACCTTTGCAGGGAATGGGAGGGGCAGCTCAAGTTTTTGAGGGAACTCTGAGGGAACAGGTATACTTCATGCCAGGTGACACGAGGAGGAAGAAAATGGAGAAATGGAGAAGCTGCTAATACAGGGTCTCTGCACAGGATGAGAGGGGCAGTTCCAACTTTTGATCCAGGAGAGCAGGTGTGTCAAAAAGTTAGGGTTACGTCTGGGTGTGGGGCAGAGGAAGTGCTGCTGCACTAAGATCTCTGCACAGCAAGGGCAGGGCGGCTCAGGCTCCTGATCAAGATAAGCAGGCACACCGAATGCCTGAAAGTCTGCCCTGGTGAGCAGCAGAGTTACCACTACCATAAGAAAGTCTCTGCAGGAAGGGGGAGGGACAGTCCGCCTGCTCATCCAGGAGACCAGGTGTGCCGAATGCCCGAGGAGAAGCCTGGCGGTGGAGTGAGGAAGGCCCCTCCGTGCCAAGATCCTTGCACAGGAAGGGTAGGATGGCTCAGGCAGCTAGTCCAGGCAGTCTGGGGCTCCAATTACCTGGAGATGTGCCTGAGTGTGGAGCAGAGAAGGCCCCTCAACTTTGGTGCTAGTGACATTTGGGGCTGAAAAATTCTTTGTTGTGGGGGTTTTCTTATGCACTGAAAAATGAGTAAGAGTATTCCTATTTACTAGATGCCAGTAGTTCCCCAAGTTGTGACAACAAAAAATGTCTCCAGACATTGCCAAATGTCCCCTGTGAGGCTAAAATACGCCTAGTCTAGAGATAATGTGGCCACAAGTGAACTGATGAACCGGCAGAATTAAACTACAGAAGTTAATATAGAGTTCAAAGCCAGAAAGTTAATATTTAGGATTGAAATGCTGATATACAAACTAAAGAATGTGCGATGTAAGGCAAATTATGTCCCCAATACAAAATATGGAGCAGTTAAAAAAAAATGGTGCTCACCAAGATGTGAAACACTGACTGGGGCACATTGGGGTGGGGATAAAAAAACAATACACTCCAAAATGTTGAGAGAGATGTGTGTCTATTGCTAGAAAGAAAGAACATTCTAAAAATACGATATGCCACTTTTGTGTGTGTGCTCAAGGAAAGAAAAGCATAGTTACATTTGCTGTCTTCCTCTTTTAGACTACCATCTGGCAATCCACACTTCTACTAGAAAAAAAGTCTAGCCGGACTAAAATAGTTAATACACCACCCCATGTGCCAAAAATATGCCAGGAAGTCTACAGTTTGTTCAGCCATGCCCAAAAAGAAAGGCATTGATGTCCTTACAAGACAAAAGTAAATAACTCACAGCATGTTTACCCAATTCCCTTTCTACCCTGGGGAACACAGAGTCAAACTGCAGGAGGAAAAGCACAACAAAAGTAGTTATATAGGAGGCAAACTGAAGTAATCAAACTCATTTATTAGATGTCAACTTGTCCCCAAGGAGTCTAAGCCAGGCACGGTAGCTCACACCTGCAATCCCAGCACTTTGGGAGGTAGATGCAGGAGGGCATCTTGAGCCCAAAACTTTAAGACCAATCTAGGCAATATAGTGAGACCTCATCTCTACAAAAAAAAAAAAAATTAGCTGGGCACGGTTGTGCACACTTGTAGTCCCAGCTCTTCTGGAGGCTGAGGTAAGCTGTGAGAGTGCCACTGCGCTCCAGCCTGGGTGAGAGTGAGACCCCGGCTCAAAAAAAAAAAAAGAGTCTACTAATCAAATACAACAAGACAAAACTGACTATGGTCATGATATTTCCAATGTCACAGGAATTTGTTAAGAACGAACGAAAAAATTGGGCAGCAAATCAAACTCTTGTAATATTCCTCAAGAAAGGCAGTGCAAAGATATTACATATAATGAACACAGGATTCATCACTATAATAGAATCTATAACTACTTCCTTTTTCTTAATACCCGAAAAGTTGTCAGAACACAAACTGGCATATCATCCAGATCAGTATATCCTTTGAGTTCACTTTCACTAATCAATAAAGATAGGCTGTGGAAAAAAGAACCTACCACTACCAATAGATGAACAATAATCATCAACTACAAAGATAAACAGAAAACCATGCACCACTGCATAAACATAAACTGTATGTTTTGAGCAATTTTACAAGTACTCATCTAGCTAAACAAGACAGACATTGTCCTGGCTTGCATGGAGTTTACAACCTAGGTCAGAAATTCTAGCTAGATAATAAAACATTTGGGAAAAGCAACATCATGAAACAGGTACAAACCTTAACCTCTCTTTACAAAAAAAGGAGACACAACACCCAAGGGAAAAAAAGTTAATAGAGAAAACAAAAGACTTTAAGTACAATATTATTCTCACAGATATTGAGAGAATATTGTATCTGTAAGTAAAGAACAGATGATGACAAGAGAAAATACTGAGTGAACACTCACATTTAGACACATTTGTATGAAGTCTTAGGAAACCAAAGATAAAGACAAAATCCTAAAGGTTTTCAGACAGAACAGGTTCCAGGCTCTCAAATATTTGAGGACTGACTACAGTCAAATTTTGAAAGAACTATTAAAAAGTTTATTTCGGACAGGTCGGGAAGATGGTGGCCAAGTCAGTCAGACTATGCGAGTCCCAGTGTGAGTGTACGGAAAATTTTGTGTACTTGCTGGTAAGTGAGTGGGCGTGTGAGTGGCTCGCTGCGTGAGGGCTAGGGACCTAGCAGCCAGGGCTCTCCGGGTTTCCCCGCTGCTGGGCTTCAACCCTAGCAATTCCTGGGATGCAGAAGCCAAGCGCTATTTGTTTTTTAAATCAACAAAACCCCTCCTGGGAAGAAAATGCAGGGAGAGACTAAGTGGGGGCTCCTAGGCAAGCGGCCAGGGTCCTGGTGCAACAGCTGGTGCGGCAGGTTCTCTGCTTGGTCCCTGGCTCTTACCAGGTTGCAGAAGCCGAGCACCAATTTGTTTTTTAAACAGACAAAAGTTTTCCTGTGGAGAAGAGGGTAGAGACTACCGCCCCAGGCTCTGCCTCACCACTACAGCAGGAGAGATTGCTGGCTCCTGGCTTTGCCTCACCACTGCAGTGCCTGGCCAGGGGTTGCAGAGGGAGTCCAGAGGCAGAGTCCCACGGAAGAGGACAAGAGAGGCACTCCGCCACCATCTTGAAGGCGGGGCAGGAAAGGGCTCTGACTTGCACACCACGGAGCAACAGACCCGATCTCTGTGACGGGCGATCAACTACTCAGGGGTTGATTGTGACCCAGAGGGAATATCCTGAAAGCACAAACTGCGGAGGGACTTGACCAATGCTGAGTCCCAGGCGCCCCAGCCCCTAACCGGATCCAGCCACGGGGCAAAAGGTGGAGGAAGGACTCCAAAGAGATTAGTGGTGAGTTCGAGGCTGACCCCAAACCCCCCTTCCCCAGCAACCCTCTGAGCGTCAGACCCACACGGCTGGGCCATGACTGAGAGGGACAAACCCAGCTGGAGCCCGGACATCAGTCACAGCAGGAGAACTCCATTATAGGATAGGCCTGGCTGGGGCACCCCCCACAAGTACATCTCTGGGGAAGAGACAATCCCACACCTCTCCACAGAGGAGGTCTCCCTGACCATCCGAGAATGGGAGGGGAAGACTGAGCCCCACCCACCTCCACCGCCCCTCCTCCTTCCCTGCTCTGGACAATCCGGAGAGAGTGAAAGAG
>CAUYQG010160345.1:0-10288 GCA_963574415.1 Tarsius wallacei | reverse complement strand
GGCAGAACTGGGAAGTATAAAAGGTCAGAACAGCCAGCAACCAGGGTCCAAGCCCAGTGTTCCTTCTATAGGCTGGTGGCCACAGAGCACAGGCAACCCAGCCCTCTCCAAAGGAACCAGACCACATTGAGCCATCTGCTTCCTGTGCCAGGCCCCAGCAGGCCATTCAGCCAAGAAGCAAGCTCCCCGTTCTCTCATTTCCATTGGGTGAGGGACCCCAGGGCCCAGGGCCCTCTCAGCCACCCATTTACAGTGACATGGGATGGTCCCTACTATGTTTGGAGACGTCCTTGGGGGCAGAATGCCCAGGCACAGAGTGGGCCCCGACCTCAGCATAACTGTCTCCTACTCCCACATCTGCATGTCCAGTCCCTTACTTCTTCCTAGGGACCTGCCATATGAAAAGAAGCACATGGAAAGGACAATGCTTAAAGCCATGAGACTGCTGTGTTGGGATAGAAGGGATGGGAATGGGACCAAGGGCCTGCCTCTCAACTTCCCTGCCCTCTGCTGAGGTCGTGGAGGATGTTGAACAGGACTCTGGGGAGGGAAAGGGGGTGGTAGAGAGGGTCAAGGGAAAGAGTGCTGAGGGCTGCTCAGCCTGGGCAGCAGCTGGTGTGGCCTCCCTCATCAGGAGTCAAGGGAGTATATGGGGCTCCCCGCCCAAGGAGGGAGACAGCAGGAGCCCAGGAAGTAACAGATGATACAAAGCCCTGGACAGAGGAGCCCTTGGATCCGGTAAGCTGTTGAATCAGGAAGCAGTATGTTGGGATGAGAGGAATTCTCAGCCCTCTGGATCCCAGGTACAGTTCTTTCCCCCTTGGTAAATGAGGAAACAGTTCCTAATTTCTAAAGTCTCTTACTTTCCTGGGGTGAGGGAACTCCTGGGTGAGGGCTAGAGGCTGGCCATGCTCACGGCTCCATTCTGTGTGACCTTCTGTCTTCAGAGGGCAGCACAGACAGTGGAAGAGGCCCTGTCACTGGAAAACCAGCCTGGCCTGGGGCTGCTATCTCAGCCTCAGCTCTGCCATCTTGAGAGCCAGCAGCTACAGACAGGAACTGGGGACCACCACTCTAGCCACCTTTTGTCCTCAGCCCTTGCAGCCTGTTCCTCAGGAGCCAGTGTCTCCCCTGGATCCACAGGGTACACTGTGGTCTCCTCAGCCCCTCCCCCACCTGCTCCTCAACCCACAGCCCAGTCTTCACTTCCTCTCTAAGCTGAGCAGTTGTGGAGGCTACTTCCTTATGGATTCTCTAGCTAGACAGAGAAAGGAGTAGCCAGCTGACTGAGCTTAGGAGAGAAGCCACAAACGTGGGGACGGGTTTGTCACAATAAAATAATACTACTAGCCTCTGTCTGTTTACCACAGATTTATTGCCTGCTACTACTCTCCGGGTGTTGCACTGGGTGCTGGACTTAGGCAGTGCTGGGCTCACAGTTGTCTAGCTGCTGAAGAGGGGCTGGCAGTGAGGATTTCTGCCTACCTCATGGGTGGGGCAGGCAAGACTAACAGCTGCCTCTCCTGCACCTGCCACTCTGATGCACCTTCTTCCCCCCCTCAGCTCCACCCCTCAGTTGGCCAGGGCACTCTGAGCCCTGAAGGCTCCTGTTAGCATTTCTGGCTCAAAGACTGCAGCTGGCCCTTGCTACGCAGCTGGGGTTCTGCAGTCCGTCGAACCTGCCACTGTGACAGTCCAGATCAGCCTGTAGTAATGGTGGCTGACCTGGAGGCCTGAGGTGACAGCAGGAAGAAAGCTAAATCACAGCAGCTGAGCACTACTTGAAGGTTACAGAGTCCTCTCCCTCTTGTTCTCTTTTTGTGATCCACGAGGTAGCTGTTATCCCAGAAGAGATGAGGAAGCTGAGGCTCAGAGCAGGAAGTGCTAGGTCAATCTGCTCACTGCCCACAGCTCATGGCCGGGGGCTTCCTAGAGACAGCAGAGCTGGAGGTGGGGTCGGCTCACTCAAAGGGTGGACGGTTGCCCCTGGGTCTTGGTCACTGAGCTTGTGATGCAGAGTACAATTCCCGTCACGGTGAGCACCATGCCAGTGACTGCTCCTGGGATAATGGGCAGAAATCAAGGAGGAGCTACAGGGCTAGGGGAAGGATTCAGATAGGGTCTGGCTGTCCCGCCCAGCCTCTGTCCCCAGGCTGCCCAGAGGAAGGAAACTGATGGCCACAAGGAAGCAGGAGAGCCATGGAGGAAAGGGGCCAGATGAGAGAAGCCCCACTCCTCACCCGCCTCTGGGGGATGGGCTCTCGGAAGCAATTAACCCAGGTATATCAAGGCCCAGGTAGCAGTGTCCCGCACTCATAGTTCCTGACTTACGATTTCCACCAATATCTTCTCCAAGGATCTTCCCAACAATCAGTGTGAAGATGATGGCCAGGGAGTTACAGATGGGCACAGCTAGGGTCAGATCTGGATGGTCAGAATGAGAAGAAACCTGAGATGCAAAAAAAAAGAAAATGCCTTTCTAGGCACAAAATACTTTCATTTCATCATCATCATCATTTCGTACTTCTTATTTATTTATTTTTAGAGACAGAGTCTTGCTCTGTTGCCCAGGCTGGAGTGCAGTGGCACCATCATCCTCAGTCTCCCAAGTAGCTGGGACTACAGGCATGCACTATCATGTCCAGCCTTTTTTTGTTTTAGAGTCGGAGTCTCACTCTGTCGCCCAGGCTGGAGTGCAGTGACACAGCCACCACAGCCTTGACCTGCTGGGCTCAGGCGATCCTTCCGCCCTCTCACCGCAACCTCCCAAAGTACTGGTATTATAGGTGTGAGCCACTGTGCCCGGCCTTTGTTTTTTCTTTTTTTTAACTTTTTTGTAGAGACAGAGTCTCACTATGTTGCCCAAGCTGGTCTCAAACTCCTGGCCTCAAGGGATCCTACTGCCTCATCCTCCCAAAGCGCTGGGATCACAGGCATGAGCCACTGTGCTGGACCTCATACTTTTAAAAAGTTATCATGACCCCCATCTCCCATATGATGTCACAGCAAATCTCAGGACTCAAACCTAGGTCTCCTGACTCCAAGTTCAGTACTTCCTCAGGATTCCAGCATCAAGACCTGAACTGTGAGGTCTGGAACCAGCCTGGTTTGAGAGAATGAGGTTTTTGCACTTAAAGAGAGCTCTTGAGATCTCAGTTTCCCAAGGCCCAAAGGATGCAATAGGATGAGTCTAATAATGCCAAGCACAACTACCATTTATTTATCTATTTATTCATTTTTTTGAGTTGGAGTCTCACTCAGTCGTCCAGACTGGAGTGCAGTGGCCGCTCCCGGCCACCGCAGCCTCTACCTGCTGGGCTCTGGCGATCCTTCCGCCTCAGCCTTCCATGTAGCTGGAACTACAGGCATGCGCTACCACGCCCGGCTAATTTTTTTATTTATTGTAGAGATGAAGTCTCGCCAAGTTGCCTGGGCGGATCTTGAACCCGCGGGCTCAGGCAATCCATTTACCTCGGCCTCCCAAAGCACTGGGATTACAGGCTGAGCCACCGAGCCCGGCCACAACTACCATTTATTAAGCATATATTATGTGCTAGATTATTTGTGTACATATTTAATTTTCACAACAACGCTGCAAGGAGAGTATTATCACTATTTTGCATAAATAAAGAAAGGCTCAAAGGAGCCACATCAGTTGAGGCAAACTGAGGACTGAAACCAAGGTCTGTCTGACTCCAAAGCCTGTGCCCTTATTGAATTAAATAGACATGGGAAAAAAAAAAAGAACATTGGTGATGCACATTTTGTTTCTGTTTCAGCTCAGGCTCAGGCCTTATGAAGTTAAAGAGAAAAAAAATGTCAGGAGAAGGAAGTCACAGGATATTGGGTTGGGCCTCGGGGACACTATAGCCCAGGATCTCTTTTTTTGTTTTGAAGCTCCAAGGGACTAACTTTTTTTTTTTTTTCTTTTTATGAGTTGGAGTCTCACTCTGTCACCCAGGCTGGAGTGCAGCGGCACGCTTACGCCACAGCAGTCTCCACCTGCTGGGCTCAGGCGATCCTTCAGCTTCAGCTGTCCAAGTAGCTGGAACTACAGGCGTGCGCCACTATGCCCAGCTAGTTTTTTTATTTGTTGTAGAGACAAGGTCTCTCCAAGTTGCCGAGGCTGGTCTTGAACCCCTGGATTTAGGCAATCCTCTTGCCTCAGCCTTCCAAAGTGCTGGGATTACATGCCCAGCGGGACTGACTTTTTTTTTTTCTTTGAGTTAGAGTCTCACTCTGTCACCCAGACTGGAGTGCAGTGGCCACTCTCGGCCACCGCAGCTTCCACCTGCTGGGCTCCCACGATCCTTCCACCTCAGCCTTCCAGTAGCTGGAACTACAGGCGTGCACTACCACGCCCGGCTATTTTTTTGATTTATTGTACAGATGAGGTTTCGCCAAGTGCCCATGCAGGTCTCGAACCCACAGGCTCAGGCAATCTACTCACCTCAGCCTCCCAAAGCACGGGATAACAGGCTGAGCCACCGAGCCCACCTGGGACTGACTTTCAATAGCAAACTGGAAAAAGACTAACAACACTGTATTGGATACATAGAATTTGTTAAGAGGATCTATCTTATGTTAAGTGCTCTTATCACATTAAAAAAAAAGAGTCCCTTCACTCCCCAAAAATGGCTAAATCAGAAGCTGAGTTATTTATAACGAGACTCCTAACTGCCAGGCCAATTGATGCTCACGTGGGCTCCTCAGCACATTCTCTCCCAGCACTCCCAGGCCTCACCTGCTCAAGGCAGAGGAGGAGGGAACTGTCCTACTTATCCCCAGACCCCAGCTTGACTGGCATTACCCATCCAAGAAATGGTCACAACAGTCCTACCTCCTCAAAGCTGCTTCCATGGGGTGTAGTGGCAGCTGAGGTTTAGCTGGCAACAGAGGATGAGGGAGGGAAGCAGCATGGTGCAATGGAAGAACAAGGGCATTGGAGCGAGGCAGACCAAGGTTTGTTTCCCTTGTGATTTTAGTCAGGTTACTCAAACATTCTGAGCCTGTTTCCTTGTATGAAGAACAGTGATCGAAAGATACTATCTGCTTTATGGGGTTGTCAAGATGAACTATGATCACGCATGGATGGTCCTGACTGAAGTAGATGCTTAATAAATAGCCACTATTGTTATGATTATTAGAAAGCATGCATGTTAAACGATAGAGCCAGAGAGAGTGATGAGATTACAGGATTCTAAAATTGCAGTTTGCAGCCGGGCTCGGTGGCTCAGCCTGTAATCCCGCGCCTTGGGAGGCTGAGGTGAGTGGATTGCCTGAGCCCGCGGGTTCGAGACCTGCCTGGGCAGGAGAAACCTCATCTCTACAATAAGTCTCACTCTAGCCTGAGCGACTGAGTGAGACTCCTACTCAAAAAAAAAACAAAAAACAAACAAACAAAAAAAAACAGTTTGAAAGTTCTGGCGTAAAGCATTCACTGCTGTGGAAGAATGCTAAATCTTTGGCCAGCTGACTGCAGCTAGCCATTTACCAAGTTTTGAGCAAACTGCAATTTTATTTTATTTTATTTTTTATTTTTTTGAGTTGAATCTCACTTTGTCACCCAAGCTGGAGTGCAGTGGCACACTCACAGCCACTGCAGCCTTGACCTGCTGGGCTCAGGTGATCCTTCCACCTCAGCCTTCCAAGTAGCCGGAATTACAGGCGTACGCTACCACGCTCGGTTAATTTTTTGATTTACTGTAGAGATGAGATTTCACCAAGTTGCCCAGGCTAGTCTTGAGCTCCTGGACTCAGACAATCCTCTAGCTTCCACCCCCTAATGTGTTGGGATTACAGGTATGAGCCACTGTGCCTGGCAAGCTTTCAAATTCTTTAAATGTAGTCTTATGAGAAGCCCAAAATGTAAACCAGATAAAAGTGGAGTGACTCTAGTTGAAGCTGAGGTGGAAGATTTGGAGACCAGCCTATCCCCCTTGCCCTCTCATGGCATCTGAGGGGTTCCCCAGAACTATGTGGGGTCCAAACTTCCCTCAAGTCCTCTGGGGCCTGGGTGAGACTTCAGGGGAGGTGAAACCACAATAGTGGGACTTCTCATAGGAGAGCTCAAGATCATGAACTTTAATATACAGCCTCAAATCCATCTGCACCGACATGCTGAGGGACTTAAGAGAGGTGAAATAAGTTGCCCCCAATTTTTTTTTTTTTTTAAAGTAGAATTTATTAAGAAAACAGAGAGGTGAGTGGATTGCCTGAGCCCGCGGGTTCGAAACCCGCTTGGGCAACTTGGTGAGACCTCATCTCTACAATAAATCAAAAAATTAGCCAGGTGTGGTAGCGCATGCCTGTAGTTCTAGCTACTTGGAATGCTGAGGCAGAAGGATCACCGGAGCCCAGCAGGTTGAGGCTGCGGTGGCTGGGAGCGGCCACTGCACTCCAGTCCGGGCGACAGAGTGAGACTCCAACTCAAAAAAAAAAAAAGAAAACAGAAAAGCTCCCACAGTGGGAGGGGACCTGAAAGAGGTTGCCCACCCAACATTTTTTAACTTCATCTCCTGAATGAAGATAATCATGTCTGTTTCACAGGGTCATGATTGGAATTATTATTATTATTTTGGATTATAAAGTATAGTTTATTTAGAAAGTAAATGACAGAGAGAAAGGGAGAGAGAGGTGATTCACCTCCTCAAGGTAGGGGTGGGGGCTAAAGCTAGGAAATATGGCCTGGCCATAGCTTAGTAAGCACATGGCCTGGCTAGTTTAACAAAACAACGGCCATGACTGGAATTAAATCAAATGTGTAAGACTGAGCCAAGCGCAGTGACTCCTGACTATAATTCTAGCACTTTGGGAGGCTGAGGCTAGAGGACTGCTTGAGCCCAGGAGTTTGAGACCATCCTGGGCAACATAGTGAGACCTGATCTAAAAATAATAATAATAAACAAATTTATATACATAATAAAAAATAAAGAATAAAGTGTGTAAGACTAGCACAATATCTGATGCAGTAGAAGGCAGTCAACAAATAATGAGAGAAAGGAAATTTATATTTATTGAGCTTCAACTGTGTGCCAGGCTGATAGATGCTTCACATACATTAATGTTAATCCTGCTGGGCTTGGTGGCTCAGCCTGTAATCCCACGCCTTGGGAGGCTGAGGTGAGTGGATTGCCTGAGCCCGTGGGTTCGAGACCCGCCTGGGCAACTTGGTGAGACCTCATCTCTACAGTAAATCAAAAATTAGCCGGATGTGGTAGTGTACGCCTGTAGTTTCAGCTACTTGGAAGGCTGAGGCGGAAGGATCGCCAGAGCTCAGTAGGTTGATGCTGGGGTGGCCATGAGTGTGCCACTGCACTCCAGCCAGGGCAACAGAGTGAGAATCTAATTAAAAAAAAACAAAAAACGTTAATCCTCACAACACTATGATGTCAATTGTTGAAAACCAAGGCTCAAAAGGGAGCCTTGATCAAGGTGAGGTAGGTAAAATAGAGTGGAATCAAGAGTGCTCAAGCCAGCACTTGGCACAGCAAAATGAACCTTCCTTCTTCCTCTGCTGCCACACAAGACCGCCAGGCTCCAAACCAACCCCAGTGCCTAGCAACATACTCATGACCAGCCCACAGTGCCTCTACTGCTCAAAGAGGGTACCAAGGGGGAACCGGGACAGCCAGCTGATGGAAACAAGGTATTTTGGGTTCTACCTCCAAAATGACTCTTCCAGGTGGCATCCCCCACTAAGCAGAACAGTTCCAAGGCAGGACTCACCTGTTGATGCCAAGGTGAGGTAGTAGAGAAGGGAACCACACTGGTTGAGGAGAAAGGCCATCAGGTACTGGAAACAGGAGAAACCCGCCATCAGCGCAATGGCTTGACTGAGTAGCACTGCCTTCTTTAAGCTTCTGTTTTATGCCTTTCCTTGGAGGGGTGGATGGTTATAAAGACCCAGAGAACAATAAGCCCTCTAAGGAGGACTCTTCCAGGGCAAAGGGGACAACAGGCTGAACTCCATGCCTTTGCCCTAAGGGACCTTTCCCTCGGCTCTGCTAGTTCCCATCCTCCACATCCTGCAAGGCCTTGAGCGCTGATGGCACCTACCCCAGGAAGCCTTCTCCAAATCCCCCAATTCCAACCTCCCTCCTCCGAACTCACACAACACTATATCTGTACCTCTCTCATAGCCCTTGGCCCTAAGTAGTGGTTGTGTCCATGTCTTGTCTTTCTCATTAGCCTAGACTGGCAGTCTCAAGGTCAGAGGCAGTTCTCCATACCCTCCATCCTCCCCCGCAGGGCCAATTTAAGCCCCAAGCTGGAAAGGTTCACAATAGTTGCCTCATAGAATTGGAGAGATCACGGTAATAGAATATTGCTAGCAGTCTCAGATTGAGTATTTATCATGTACTAGGCCCAATATTAAGTGCTTTATGTGTCTCTCCTCAATTCTCATAACTGCCCCATAATACGGTAATCACTGTCATTCCCATTTTACAGAGGATGAAACTGAGGCTCCAGAAGGACAAGTGACTCATCCAAGAGTTTCTAGTAAGTGGTAGGTTCCAGGTTCTGACCCAGATCTGGTTGACTCTAGAGACCAGATTCTTAGCAGCTACATCCCCCGAGAGAGGGGTCTTTCACAGACGCACCTCAGTATTCAAGAAGAGGGTCTTCATCTCCTGCAGCAACTGCCGGGCCCAGGTCGGCTCATGAACATGCTGCAGGCCGGCGGAGGCCCGCTTCAGCAGCGGCTGCGTGCCACCCCACAGAGCGGCCACCAGCACCAGAACCAGCACCTGCCCTGAATGCAGACGGGTGATTCGAGTCACCCTCACCCTCACCCCCACCCCCAAACGGCCTCCCGGTCCGGTCCTGCCCCGGCCTCCTAGTCCCAGTTGGCCGTCCCCACTTCCCTCCCTCGCTCTCCGGCGCCCCGGCGGGGACTGGGAGGCAAGACGGGCTCCGGGACGCCAGGGAGAAGAATCCGGCAGCCTGGGATCTGAGGCTGTAGCAGGGGTCGGGGTTAAGGGGTGGAGACCAAGTAGGAAATGAACTCCGGGTGAGGGTCGAGAAATCCATCGCGGGGCGGGGCCGGCTACCCACCGAGAGACGCCGCCATGGCAACGCCGCTGTCTTCTACTTCCGGGAGCGAAGGGGCGGAGACCATGGTCCGGAAGTGGCACCAAAGCTCTTTCCGGTCCTACTCACGTTGCCTTTTTCCTCGCGTCACCGCCGGCATGGTGAGTTCCATGTATTGGGGTGTTGCGGTGCGGGTCCTGGACTGGGGCGAGGGCCCGACTCCAGGCACTGACGCTCCCGTCCTGTCCCCACAGAAGCCGATCCTGCTGCAGGGCCATGAGCGGTCCATTACACAGATCAAGTACAACCGCGAGGGAGACCTCCTCTTCACCGTGGCCAAGGACCCTGTGAGCGGCGCCGGAGGGCGGGAGGGACCTTGCGGAGGGGACCCGGGCGGGGCGAGTTCGTTCTGCCAGGACGGTGGGTGGACAGGCCAGTTTCGCCGCCAGAGGGGAACCAAAGAACGCCCCACTCTAAGTAGAGAGAGACCAGCCCGGGGTAGGTCGGCGAGAGTATTCTACCGGAAAAGGTTGGAAAAACTCGTTTGTTGGTGGAAGGGAGTAGCCAGGAAGAAGAAAGGCAAGAGATCACATGGAACGGGGACGAGGATGAGAGTCAGCTTGCTCAGGGGACCTGGACGCGACCATCCAGAGGAAAAGCTAAACGATTCTACCAGGATAGCAAAACAGACCCACCTCTGGTAGGCGAAAGCTGGTCCGGCAAGTTGTGTCATTAAGACACAGAAGACTTAAAGATGATGTCCCTAGTCTCATTTCAGTCAGTCCCATCCTGCCACCAGTGCAGACAGCTCCTCTAGGTACTGCTTGTTGAGGCACCTCCATACGGAGGAAGTTAACAACTGGTTGAAGGTGGAAGCTCTGAAATCAAACAGACCTGATTTGAACCCTGACTCCTGCATCTACTAGTAATGTGATTTTGAGTATGTTATTTAACCTTTCTAGACTTCAAGTTTCCATTTTTATAAAATATGGCTACTTAAAGTACCTCCCTTATGAGATTGTCTTTAGCATTACATGAAATCATTCATGTAAGGAGCTTAGTTAGTACCCGTGCATACGAGTGCCCAGTTCATGCTAGTCAAATTCCTTAAGCGTGTTTTTTGTTTTTGTTTTTGTTTTTGTTTTGAGTTGGCGTCCCACTCTGTCACCCAGACTGGAGTGCAGTGGCCGCTCCCGGCCACGGCAGCCTCGACCTGCTGGCTCCGGTGATCCTTCCGCCCCAGCCTTCTGAGTAG
>CAUYQG010160344.1:0-11985 GCA_963574415.1 Tarsius wallacei | reverse complement strand
CACGCCCGGCTAATTTTTTTGACTTATTGTAGAGATGAGGTCTCGCCTGCCTAAGCGGGTCTCGAACCCGCGGGCTCAGGCAATCCACTCACCTCAGCCTCCCAAAGGCGCGGGATTACAGGCTGAGCCACCGAGCCCGGCATGTTTGTTTTTTTATATTAACAATCACTTAAGCGATTTGTGCTAATAGGCTTTCCTTCTAAAAACTTGAATTCATTGCAGATGCTTTATTTATACTTTGCATAAAATAGTCATGTTGATTTTGATTTACAGTGGGGACAATTATCAATTTAGGGGTCATGAGTATTTTTATGAGTAGGCCTTTGGAATTACAACCCTACACCTATTCCTGTGCTCAGAAAGATATGGAAATATGAATGGTTCAGGGAAAGGAATTCAGAATATAGGGAATATGCCAACAACTGACAGAGTGCTTTCTAATAAAGTGTATTTTGATATGTAGAATTTAAGTCATAACAGCTGAGAGTTTGGGTTTGAAATAGCCACATGTGCATCAGAATGTAAGGTTTCGGTGCCAAGTTACTGAAGGGTTAACTCTTTCATTTAAAAGCTTCAAAGAAGCAGAGTAGCACTGAAGGAATTTTACTTACATGTATATAAATTAATGGAGCTTATTGAGATGTTTTATTGATTTAAAATAAGAAAGAAACACAGCACCACAATTATAGTTTCCTATGTCACTGGTAAATTTTTTTTTTTTGAGGCAGGTTTTACTCTGTCACCTAGGCTAGAGTGCAGTGGTAACATCATGGCTCACCACAGTTTCGATCTGCTGGACTTAGGCCATCCTTCCACCTCAACCTCCCAAGTAGTTGGGACTATAGGCTTACCACCACCACAGCCAACTAATTAAAAAAGAAAAATTTCTTTTTAGAGATGAGGTCTTATGTTGCTCAGGCTAGTCTCGAACTCCTGGGCTCAACTATCCCTCTACCTCAGCTCCTAATGTGCTGGGATTATAGGTGTGAGCCACCATGTCTAGCTGGTAAATAATAGTTTAATTACAGTCACCGGGTAAAGGATCTTGTTTTTATCCAGGATGCCAAGTAGAAAGTTGGCTATAAGAAGATTAGATGAAGAGGCAGTTTTGAGAAAGTAAGAAACTGTCTGGAGTTGTTACTTTCATAATACCACATAATGCAGTATGTTGAAGACATGTCATAGCCCATCTCATTGCCCAAGGGCTAGGTTCTCTCTTTCATTAATTGTGAATTTAATGCCCTCTAGCGCTGTCCTTTTGCATAGTGTGCTCTTAATAAGAATTTGTTGAGCAAGTGAATTTAAGAAATAAAACTTTGTTTGGAGACTGCTTTCAGAATGCTGGTGGTGGAGTTCTGAAATCACTGATGGGTTGGTTATATTGTTAAGGAACCATCCAGCATAAAACTCACCTTGGATGGAGTTGCATGACTAGGATGAGGCATTCATGCACAAAAGCACGATTCTTATATGCATCTGAAAATGTGCCTGCTTTGTGTTCACCAGGGTGAGCACTGGAAGACAATCTGGAAATTGGGAAAGCTTTGCGGATATGTTGTATAGTGTGTTAGTCCTGATATTTATTTTTTTTAAAACTGTTTAGGGGCCAAGTTTATAGCTATTCAGAAAAGAATGAAAAAGAAAATGAAAAAAATACTGGTATCTGAGGAAGACAATGAAATAATACAAATGATGCTTAATTTTGTGAAATTTATAACAAAACCAACTCTGCATTTAAATAGGACTCTTGAGATATTTTGGCAAAAACATTTGTTTTGTGTATTATGTATTTGTTGTAGAGTGATTTTCATTTTCTTGTTTGATTTTTCTTCCTCCTGAATTTGCTTGTGTTCTAAGAATGCCAGACCGGAAACAGTCACTAATGATGATGAGGAAGCCTTAGATGAAGAAACAAAGAGAAGAGATCAGATGATAAAAGGGGCCATTGAAGTTTTAATACGTGAATACTCCAGTGAGCTAAATGCCCCCTCTCAGGAATCTGACTCTCACCCCAGGAAAAAGAAGAAGGAAAAGAAGGAGGACGTATGTGTTCTGACAACACAGTCATATCTAAAATTCCTTTTTTATGATGTTACTCTTGTGCTTTGATTGCATTTCAGCTTTTGAAAGGAAGACTGAATAACTAGGATTTATAACAGTGTACAGGTTGAAAGGAAATGTTTGGTTCTCTTATGCTATTTTGCATAAAAGCAGAGAAGTTATGTGAAATGTTATTTTTAAAATATTTAAGACTATTTATATACCATGAAAAAATACACATATGTAGTTGACTCTGTGAGTTCCACATCTGTGGATTCAAACCAACCTCATTTAAAATATCCAGGGGAACAATAACCCCAAAATAACAATACAACTATAAACAATAATACAAATAAAAAACCAATATAGCATAGCAGCTGTTTACATTGTATGAGGTATTGTAAGTAATCTAGAGATGATTTAACATATACGTAGAATGTGAAAAAGGTTAACGCCATTTTATGTAAGGAATTTGTGCATCAAGAGATAACTGACTATATATATCTTGTATATAGAACCCTAATTTAACTGTGTTGTACCAACTTGCTTTCTAATTTTTGACCAAAATGTTTTGTATGTTTGAGATGCAGTGGTATAGAGGGTTTTACTTATCTGTGGGCTCAAGTTAAAAGCAAACAAAAAAACAACAGCAACAAAAAACTTGAGTAGTGAATAAGTAGGAACTTACATTAAGGGGGTGAGGTAAGGTAATTGTTTAGAAAAAAAAACTGACAGGTGATCCTCTTTTACTTACCCTCTAATTATGTTAGTCTGTCTCTGCACTAAGCAGGAAAGGAGGTCTCATTCACTGAAGAGTCCCACCCACTTATTAATTTTTAGCTGTCTTTCCTTTAAACCATGTCTCATTGTCCTCCATGAACAGTAGTGGTACTGAACCTCAAACTAGAGGATCTTGAAGAGCAGCACAAGGTGACATGTTTTACATCAGCAGACTGAATCCACCCCTTGGCCGGCCTCTGCTCACCAAACAGTAGGGAGTCTAGGTTGAAGTAAAATATTTGGGTTTTCTCATACTTATTTCCTTTGGGTAAACTTAGAGAAATTATTTGAAGTGTTCTATTATAATATTGGCAGAAACCAGGTATGGTGGTGCTTGTGGTCCCAGCTACTCTGGAGTCTGGGACAAGAGTGTCGTTTGAGCCCAGAAGTTCAAGTTTAGCCTGGGCAACATAGTGAGAACCTCATTTCTTAAAAAAAAGGAAAAACAGAAATATTGAAAGAATTTATATGCATGTATTGTATGTCATAAGAAAGTACTATAAAGTATATTATGATTGTTTATCAAGGAGTAGTTCATATTTGTTTAAATTTCAGTGCTTTTTTTTTTTTTGAGTTGGTGTCTCACTCCATCACCCAGACTGGAGTGCAGTGGCATGTTCCTGGCCACTGCAGCCTCGACCTCCTGGGCTTGGGTGATCCTTCCGCTTTAGTCTTCCAAGTAACCGGAACTACAGGCATGTGCTACCATGCCCGGCTAATTTTTGATTTATTGTAGAGACGAAGTCTCACCAAGTTGCCCACGTGGGTCTCGAACTTGTGGACGCAGGCAATCCACTTGCCTCGGCCTCCCAAAGCGTTAGGTTTATAGGCTGAGCCACTAAGCCCGGCCAAATTTCAGTGCTTTTAAAAGGCCATCTCCAGTTTTCTTTGTGGCCAGATATGTGTTTCTTAGTTGGCTTGTTTTTCCTCATTTGGTCATAAAAACCTATTGAGTGAGGTTCAGTTTATTAGGAATGGTAATGTAAGGCTAGTTAGATATAGGGTAATTGAGGCCTGTAGAGTTTGTTTTTCCTTTTCCTTTATTAATGAGAAGGGAGGAATATCTACACATATTTGCTAGATAGGGGCTGGGAGGAGACGATCAATAAGCTGCTCTTGGCCGGGTGCGGAGCCTGTTATCCTAGCACTTTGGGAGACTGAGGTGAGAGGATTGCCTGAGCCCAGGGGTTCAAGACCAGCCTGGGCAACTTGGTGAGACCTCGTCTCTACAATAAAAAAATAAAGAATAAAAAAGCTGGACGTGGTATCGTGTGCCTGTAATTCCAGCTACTTTGAAGGTTGAGTTGGAAGGTTCGTCGAAGCCCAGCGGGTCGAGGCTATGGTGGCTGTGAGAGTGCCACTGCACTACAGCCTGGGTGACAGAGTGAGACTTTGACTCAAAAAAAAAAAAAAAATTAAAATAACTCTTGCTTTCTTGAAGGAATGATAGGTGAATTTTGTTGGTATGATTGTTTCTGGTATCTTTATTTTGTTTGTTTTGAGTCAGATTCTCACTCTGTTGCCTAGGATGGAGTGCGGTGGCACGCTCACGGCCACCGTAGCCTCAACCTGCTGGGTTTAGGTGATCCTTTTGCCGCAGCCTTCCAAGTAGCTGGAACCACAGGCGTGCGCCACCGTGCCCAGCTAGTTTTTTGATTTATTGTAGAGACGAGATCTTGCTATGTTGCCCAGGCTGGTTTCGAACATGCAGTGCAGGTAATCTTCTTGCTCCACCTCCCAAAGTGCTGGGATTACATGGTTGAGCCACCATGCCCGATTTGTTTCCAGTATCTTAGGAGGTAAGGGAGAAAGCCTCCCAAAGTGCTGGGATTACAGGGTTGAGCCACCATGCCCGATTTGTATTCAGTATCTTAGGAGGTAAGGGAGAAAGCCCTGCTATTGTGAGACCCTCCTTACTCCATTTGGGAGTGTTGAAGGGATAGAGGGTTGTGGATGATCAGAGGGTTTGTAAAGAGTGAAGTTGCTTTATTTTATTTATTTATTTTTTATTTTTTTGAGTTGGAGTCTCACTCTGTCGCCCAGACTGGAGTGCAGTGGCCGCTCCCGGCCACCACAGCCTCGACCTGCTGTACTCCGGCGATCCTTCTGCCTCAGCCTTCCGAGTAGCCGGAATTACAGGCGCATGCTACCACACCCAGCTGATTTTTGATTTATTGTAGAGATGAGGTCTCGCCAAGTTGCCCAGGCGGGTCTCGAACCCGCGGGCTCAGGCAATCCACTCACCTCAGCCTCCCAAAGCGTGGGATTACAGGCTGAGCCACCAAGCCCAGCTGAAGTTCCTTTAAAAGTCAAGTAATTTTTTTTTTTTTTGAGCTGGAGTCTTTGTTGCCCAGGCTGGAATGCAGTGGCATGGCTCACAGCCACCCCAGAGTCAACCTGCTGGGCTCAGGTGATCCTTCTGCCTCAGCTTTCTAAGTAGCTGGAAATACAGGCATGCATCACCACACCCACTAATTTACTTATTTAGAGAGGAGGTCTCGCTAAGTTGCCCAGGCTGTTCTCGAACCCCTGGATTCAGGCAATCCTCTTGCCTCTGCTTCTCGAATTACTGGAATTTCTGGTGTGAGCCACCATGCCCTGCTTACTGTTAAATAATTTGAAATCAAGAAAATATCAATACAGAAGTACTGTATTGTTCACAGCATAAATGTATAGAGCATTGCTTTACAGAATAGTGTGAGCTTTGTTTGTTTTTTTAAAAGATCTCTGTGGATTTTTTCGCAGATTTTCCGCAGATTTCCAGTGGCCCCATTGATTCCTTATCCACTCATCACTAAGGTTCGTCTAAATTGTAGGCTTTGACAGTACCTGTGTTTACTGCTAATTGCCAGATTTGTGATTCTTGTCTGTTTTTCAGTATTTACATTGCTAGATTTGTTACCTTAAATGTTCTATTTTTTTATTTACTCTTTAAGACATGTACAAATACCTAATCTCCAACTTTTTATACTGATACAGGTTAATAACCTTTATTTCCTCCTGTCTCTCTTATCTTTTAGGAGGATATAAATGCTATAGAAATGGAAGAAGACAAAAGAGACCTGATATCCCGAGAGATCAGCAAATTCAGAGACACACACAAGGTAGTATTCTTGTTTATTTAATACCAATCTAGACTTTTTACAGAAACCCAAGCACAGAGACAAAAAAATCAACCTTACCTTAGAATATAATTTTAAATGCTTTTTATAGGTTTAATTGATATTTAGATAGAAACAAAGAAACAAAAGACCAGTACAATAGTAAAGTTGTCCTTGACATACTGTGCTTAGTTTTTTCAGTTACTGACTACTCTGCAGTCATCTCACTTTACTATAAATAAAAACTAATTTTAGTTATAGATTTCAACATAAGCATCATGGTCAGATTTTAACTAGATTCAAGGGGTAACAGAATAACAATCACTGTAGTTTGTTTCTTGGTACGGTTATTTATCTTAGGAGAACCTTTTCTTTAGAGCTGAGATTAAAACTTAGATTTATATTTGTATAGATTTAAGTTGAGTGGGGGAGATTTTAAAAAATAGGTCAGTGGTTACCAGACTTACCAAATTTTAGATGCATGGAAGAACTGTAAATTCCCGTAAAGCTAATCTATTCATTGACCCCCACCATTATGATAGAGATCATATGGTGACTAATGCAAGATGAAACTCTCAGCTTGGAAAGTAACAAGGAATAGGATGTAAGTATGAGCTTCTGTTTTTTATTATATTTATGGATGCCCCCTCAGAAAAATATGCAAAGGGGTAACTGGCTTGGTGATGGGTATTTGTGCATTGTAAATCCCACTCACGAGTTCTGCCTATTTGAAGCTTCTCTCCATGACAGTGCGTCTGGGAAGGGTCACTGGTGTTGCAGGTGATACTTACCTAGGGGGAAGTGCAAACGCTGCATGAATTGTATTTGATGTTAGAGGTAATAAAGTGTTACTGGTTCTTACACTGAGAGATCTTTAAAACTCAGTGAAATATTAAGTGTTCATTTGCTTTCTTATTCAATCTTATGTTTTTCTCACTGCTTTTAAAATTCCAAGTTGACAAATAATGCCAATGAATTAATGTTGCTGAACACTTTTTAATCAGATGCCCAGCCCTAGCTCACATATACAGTGCTTTTTTTTCAGGAATTAAATGTGTCTAAAAGCACATAAGTAATTCTCTGAAAATTAATTTTGAGAGTTGAAATGGTGGTCTGTGGGAAGTCATTTCAGAGGAGTTATTTTGGTGATAGATATGATACTCAAGTTCCGGGCTGAGTAAGCTTAAAAATGGTATACAGTTGTGTGTGTGGTTTACCCCCTTTTTGTTTTTATCTATTAGTAAAACCCTGTCGTGTTATTGGTAAATTACAAGGAAATCATGTTTTTAAAAAATCAAAATATGTTTGCTTCAAAGTTGAGAATCTGTCAGGCATTTATTTCACTGCCTTAGTATTACTTCACTGGGGGAAATGTTTGGATTTCTAAAATGTGTTTTAAAAGTAAAAAGAAATCAGCCAGGCGTGGTGGCTTACACTTGTAATCCCAGCACTTTGGGAGATGGAGGCTAGAGGATTGCCTGAGCCCACGGGTTCGAGGCCAGCCTGTGCTCCTTGACAAGATCTCGTCTCTGCAATAAATCAGAAAATTAGCCGGGCATGGTGGTGCGCGCCTGTAGTTCCAACTACTTGGAAGGCTGAGGTGGAAGGATCGCCTGATCCCAGCAGGTTGAGGCTGCGGTGGCTGTGAGGGTACCACTGCATTCTAGCCTGGGCAACAGAGTGAGACTCCAACTCAAAAAATAAAAAAATTTAAAACAAACAAAAAACGAAATTAAAACAAAAAACTAAAACAGTTTTTTTTTGATTGGGTGGTGTGGGTAAAGGGGGTGTTTGAAACTTCAGTAACACAAAATGAGCTCAGTGAACCTTTGCATGTTTTGGTATGAGTTTATTAAATAACCACGGACTGTCAGGGTATCAGCGTGGCAGGGGGCGTCCATTTACAGCACGGATGAGTCTGAAGAGAAAACAAGGTAAGATTTATGAATTTTTAATCTGTCCTTTCCTCTTCATTACTCTCTTGCATCTTTTTAGATTCACCTCATTTTCTTTTTCTGGTCTTTCTATGAAATATACATGTATATGTGTACATGTACACATATGTTTATGTACATGTATATATATTTCTCATATAACCTTTTAGAAACATTTAGTATGGACTATATTTACTCACTTATTTGAAATGAGTTCTGAAACAAATTGTTATTTACATAAGTGAATACAGGCAGCACAGTGAATAAGAAAGAGTAAAAAAATTTGAGGAATTCTACAAAAGAAATTAATATTGGAACAAAAGTAGTCTGTAAGTATGTCTTAGATCAGAAATAAACATTTTCTTTATATGTGTATGACATTGAGGTAAGTTTTATGTAGTCTAGCCTCAGTTTACAATATAAATTATATTCCATGAGAGCTGTTTAAGAAATGAGATTTTGCCCCTTTAATAGCTGTCAGTTTCTGTCCCCTTTCTACCATTTCTTATTTCTTTCCTTTGCAATTTCAATGTATTCAGTATTGGCCCTGCCTGCATTCTACTTTGATATAGTCTGGCACAGCACCTGGATATATTGATCTCTCATACGTTAGCTTTTCTTTCATAAATCTGTCAGTTCTCTGACCCATGAGGAAGAGAAAAAGAGTAACAGGTAAGATTGCTTTTTAAAGTTGTTTTAAATGCTTTACATGACTGAGAAAAGAAAAATGCACATTTTGTTGCTGCAGTTTAAATTTCATTTCGGTCAAACTAAACATGGATCCAGAGGGATAAATGTGCTTTGTTTTGTTCTGTTCTGTTTTACCTGTTGGGGTATTTTTCTGAGTCGGTGTAGCAGCCATGTAGTGTACTGGTAATCTTGTCAGGGCACAGCCTTGGTCTGACTTGTGATTTGGTTTATTTGTGAACCCTGTACTTGCTCTTCCTCCCAGAAGCATAGCTTGTAGGCAAGGTTAATCCAGTGTTGGCGATCCATGTCCTAGCACAGCATCTGTAAGTTCATGCACACTTGATCCTTCCAAGGAGGGATTTATCATTGTAAATATCTTTTCATTGTCTTACAGGCATAATGGGCATAAATATCTTGCTTTTAAATATATTAAAAATGAAAATATTATAATTATGTACATTTTGCTTGAAGTGAGTGATTTTCAAACTTTTTTGTATTTGGTGGGCTGTCCATCTTGTAATGGTGGGAGTAAATATTACCGTAGACAAGAAGGCAGATCTTGGCTGAAGTCCTCTTGCATTTCTTTTGGAGGGTGGGCAGACCAGAGGGCAGAGATGATTCAGTTCATTACAGCAACTCTCCTCCACCACCTGCCCTTAAATCCTTCAATTAGTCACCTTTAGGGAATGGGGAGCCCAGGGTTATAATTAGTATCAAAAGTCCTATTGATTTACAGAAATTCATAATGGGCAGAAATATGTTTTAGCCAAGTGATTGTATTTACAGAAAAATTTTTGAACCCCCACATTCCTCATGGTCATTTCTGTTATTAACCTAGTCATTGAGTGGCCAACCACACTTGACACGATCTCCCAGCATCCAAGATTGGAGATTCCTGGTCTGTGTAGAGTATATATGGTTTTGCACGAAATCTATCTAGTCTTGTGATTGCTTCTATTTAATTTGTTCATAAAACCACAAGTATTTAATAATAAAGTACCAGTGGTTTGGTGTTTTTGTTCCCAGTATTGGGCATTGCGCCGGGAAAAATCTGTATACAGGAGCTACAGAGTTAACTCTAAAAGCACTTTTATTGGTTTCTAGAAACTGGAAGAAGAGAAAGGCAAAAAGGAAAAAGAAAGACAGGAAATTGAGAAAGAACGGAGAGAAAGAGAGAGGGAGCGTGAAAGGGAACGAGAAAGGCGAGAACGGGAACGAGAAAGGGAAAGAGAACGTGAACGAGAAAAGGAGAAGGAACGGGAGCGGGAACGAGAACGGGATAGGGACCGTGACCGGACGAAAGAGAGAGATCGAGATCGGGATCGAGAGAGAGATCGTGACCGGGATCGAGAACGGAGCTCAGATCGAAACAAGGATCGGAGTCGATCAAGGTGAGACTTCATGGAAGTGATGGGTCCTGATCACTTTAGAAGAACTACAGGAGGCCTCTGTGGTACCGTTTGCATTTATGTCTTGAGAGCATGTCTTGAAACAACAGTGTCTCTCACACAGATGGCATTGGTGAAAGTAACAGTTTTTAACTCTCTGGTTAGTTTCCGTCTGAAGCCAGTTTCTGCAGAAACCCAGTGGCCACTCAGTTTTTTAGGCAGACACGATTCCCTGCTCTCTCTTTGGTCCATGGCATTTTTTTCAAGTTGCCCTTTCATTGTGGTCCTGTATTCTGAGACATCAGTTGTAGCATTACTTCTTTTTAAATCCCTGTTGTGTCTGCTTGGTCCTATAACCCACTGGGCTGCCACAGCTTACCTTCCTGGCTTTTAAGTTTACTACTGGCTTCTAGTAACTTCAGTTTTAGGGGCACTTGTTTTGTTTTTTCTTTTTCTTTTTTTTTGAGTTGGATTTTTACCGTTGCCCAGGCTGGAATGCAGTAGCACGCTCATGGCCACCGCAGCCTCAACCTGCTGGGCTCATGCTATCCTTTCTGCCTCAGCCTTCCAAGTAGCTGGAGCCACAGGTATGCACCACCCTGCTCAGCTAATGTTTTTATTTTTATCGTAGAGATGAGGTTTTGCCATGTTACTCAGGCTGGTCTTGAACCTGTGAGCTCAGGCAGTCCTCTTGCCTCCATTTCCCAAAGTGATGGGATTACAGGTATAAGCCACGGTGCCCGGCTTGTTTTTTCTTTAACAATTTTTGTTAATTATATTGAATTATTTTGATGAGTCATCTCATTCTTAAGGAATAAGATAAAGCAAACATGAACAAAGGAAGCAAGGAGAGTACAGGAATGGAGAGAGAAAAGTTCACCTTTCTTTTTGTTTTGGAGATAATATCTCACTCTGACAAGAATGCTCACTGCAGCCTTGAACCTCCTGGGGTCAAGAGATCTTCCTGCCTCAGCCTCGGGAGTAGCTTGGCTACAGGAGCACACCACTATCCCCAGCTAATTGTTTTTGTTTTTGTCTTTTGTTTTGGTAGAGGTATGTTCTGATTGTGTTACTCAGGCTGGTCTCCAACTCCTGGCCTCAAATTATCTTCCTGGCTCTTGTCTCCTGAAGTGAAGTGCTGGGATTACAGGCATGAGCTTCTGCACCCAGCCTCAAGCTAGTTTAAAAATATACTTTAGTCCAGGTGCAGTGGCTCAGCCTGTAATTCCAGCACTTTGGGAGGCCGAGGCGAAAGGATTGCCTGAGCCCAGGGTTTCAAGACCAGCCTGGTCAATTGGTGAGACCTCGTCTCTACAATAAATCACAAAAACTTGCTGGGCGTGGTGGCGTGCATCTATAGTTCCAGCTATTTGGAAGACTGAGGTGGAAGGATTGCCTAAGCCCAGCAGGTCGAGGCTATGGTGGCTGTGAGAGTGCCACTGCACTCCAGCTTGGGCGACAGAAGTGAGACTCCAAGTCAAACAAACAAACAAAAAAACTTTATGGTGTTGAAGTTTTTCATTAGATTATAGCTGAAGGGAGGTCCACTCTAGGTCGTTGCGCCTTGTTGCTCGAACTGGAATTCCAGAGCCCTCAATCTTTAGTGAATGAAGTCCTTCCTTTCCATCCTTCCCTGATATAGTTGTTATTGAGAATTTGACATTTATAAAATCAATTTTTAAAGACTTTTATTGAAGCAACCCCTTTGGGGTCCTCTCGTACTGTGGGAGCTTCTCTGTCCTCTCAATAAATACTGCTAGCTGGGCTCGGTGGCTCAGCTTGTAATCCCGCGCTCTGGGAGGCTGAGGTGAGTGGATTGTCTGAGCCCGCGGCTTCGAGACCTGCCTGGACAACTTGGCGAGACCTCATCTCTACAATAAATCAAAAAATTAACCGGGCGTGGTAGCGCATGCCTGTAGTTCCAGCTACTTGGAAGGCTGAGGTGGAAGGATCGCCGGAGCCCAGCAGGTCGAGGCTGCGGTGGCTGGGAGCGGCCACTGCACTCCAGTCGGGGTGACAGAGTGAGACTCCAACTCAAAAAAAACAAACAAA
>CAUYQG010160343.1:0-20835 GCA_963574415.1 Tarsius wallacei | reverse complement strand
GTTTTATATGACACAAGCAAAGAATAAGACTTTCATAGCTTTCACTTTTGATTACATAATTTTTTGAAATGTCATTCTATTATTGGTATTTTTATATTAATCACATTAATTAACATTATAAAAATATTGCAATATTTTAAGGAGGAGCAGGTATTAGCTGAAACATTTTTATAAAAATATACTCCATTCTTCATAAATATTTTTCAAATAAACCTTTCAATAAAATGTTTTTTTTTTTTTTTGAGTTGGAATCTCACTCTGTCGCCCAGACTAGAGTGCAGTGGGCGCTCCCGGCCACTGCAGCCTCAACCTGCAGGGCTCCAGCGATCCTTCCACCTCAGCCATTCAAGTAGCTGGAACTATAGGCACGCTACCACGCCCGGCTAATTTTTTGATTTATTGTAGAGATGAGGTCTCTCCAAGTTGCTCAGGCGGGTCTTGAATCCGCGGGCTTAGACAATCCACTCACCTCAGCCTCCCAAGGTACAGGATTACAGACTGAGCCACTGAGCCTGGCTGAAACACCCTTTTTAACCACTGCTTTGCAGCTGAATCCATACTATCTGCCAACCCAAGGATCCACCTAGCCAGTTAAAATTTCCATCCAGAAATTTTCCCAGTGTGACTTATTACTCAGTTTTTGCTTTGGAGCAGTTAGTTCTGCCTTCAGGCTACGTGTGATCTCCAAAGCATCCCAGAGAAGTAGCCAACCTATTCAGCTAAAGTGGTTGCAATAACTTGTCTCCTCTGCTCTCTGAGCGTTCTTTTTTCTATAACTCTACGTGCTTATGAAATAATTATAGTGTCGTGGCCCATAACTGTGCTCTCTGGCCTCATATGGAATTCAGGAGGAAGCAGAGTGCCACCAAAAATAGGGGAAAGATCACTGAGTGCTTTTTACTGTAGCTTGACGGGGGCCCTGTGCACCTGCTATCTTCACCCTGGTTTCAGTCCTTTTGTCAGATTTGCGAGTCTTCCATGTAGAAAGTCATGCGAATGCCTCATGCAACCTGTCCTGAACTACAGTAACCCATAGCATAGCATCCCTGTGTTTGGAAGGGAGGAAGCCTGATATTGCTACACAACTGCCATTTTTGTCTGATCTCCTATCAGGTGGTACTCTTCCCCATTCCCTTCTTTTTAGTTTCTGATTTTCAGAGGCAGCCGGTCCATGGCACTGTGACGCTCTTGTTTGGTGGCATGTGCTATTCTCTACTGTGTCTTTCTCTGTCTACTTCCTGGATTCTTGGATCTCATATCTTTATCCTCTCACTGTGACTTTTCCCAGTAGCACAAAAGATATTTTTCTAATTGGGCAGACCTAGATTCTGTCACTTCAGTCGATAAACTCTTTAATGCTGAAATAGCCTCCATCCTAAAAATAAAAAAACACAACCAAAACAAACTCTTTTTTATCTCCAGCTACTGTTCTTTCTTTTATCTCTCTGTTTACAGGCAAATTATTTTTTCTCCCCTCTCATTTTTTTCTCAATTCCATCCATTTTGAGTTCTACCTCTTTTTTTAAATTAGGGATTTAATTTGCTGATGATTACCAAAATGGGGATGGTAATCATACTTACCTCATAGGGCTCTTGGGGAATTAAATGGGTCATATTTGCAAAACTCTTGGAATGGTTTGCCTGGCATGTGGTAAGCATTCAGTAGATGCTAGCTTTTGTTATTATTAGCTACTGCCACATCCACTGATGTCTTTGTCCCTTGTCTCCTTTAAGTACTGGCATTATTTGACATAAATTATCTCACCCTTTTTATTTTTATTTTGAGTCAGGGTCTCTGTCACTTAGACTGGAGTACAGTAGCGTGATCATATATAGCTCACTGCAGCCTGGACCTCCTGGGCACAGGTGAACCTTCTGCCTCAACCTTCCAAGTAGCTGGCACTATCGGCATGTGCCGCCACACCTGGCTAGTTTTATTTTATTTTTTTTGAGTTGGAGTCTCTCTCTATCGCCCAGACTGGAGTGCAGTGGCTGCTCCCGGCCACTGCAGCCTCGACCTGCTGGGCTGATTCTTCTGCCTCAGCCTTCCAAGTAGCTGGAACTACACGCGCATGCTACCACTCCTGGCTAATTTTTTGATTTATTGTAGAGATGAGGTCTCGCCAAGTTGCCCAGGCAGGTCTCGAACCCGCGGTCTCCGGCAGTCCACTCACCTCAGCCTCCCCAAGCGAGGGATTACAGGCTGAGCCACTGAGCCTGGCTACCTGGCTAGTTTTAAATGTTTTTTTGTAGAGATGAAGTCTTATGTGTTGTGTAGGTTGGACTTGAACTCCTGGGCTAGAGCAGTCCTCTCACCTCGGCCTCCCAAAATGCTGGGATTACAGGCGTTAGCCACCACACCTGACCCATTTCATCCTTTTAAAAATGCTTTTTCCTTCTCTTGGCTACTATGACACTTTACTGTCCTTGTTTTTTTTCCCAGTGTCATTGGCCATTTTCAGCTCCTTCATTGGTTTTCATTCCATTTGCCCTTTAAATGTAAATATTTCTCAAGGATCTCTCCATCTAAGTGTCCTTCCTTCAAATTGCTGTCTTATGCATTTTCCTTTTTGGTTAATGCTACTATATTCTCTGAGTCACTCAGATCGTTATCTTGAAATTATCCAAAATTCTGTCTCATTTCCTTTCCTTCTTCAGACCACCTCTGAATCTAATCTTTTCCCCAAATTTTGTTGATTGCACCTGTACCATTACATGCATGACCTTCTCATATTCATTGCTACTATCCCATCTTAGCTATCTGGTCATTCTCATCGCTGCCAGAGTTCTCTTTCTTAAAGTTCAACCCTAATGTCATTCTCCATTGTATAAAGTGGCGGTCTCTAAAGATGGATGCTTGTATTATAGGATGGTTGTTAATAAATGCATTTGGATGTGGGAAGGGAATGTTAAAGCTTGTATTCCTGCTGAAATTAAGCTTTACTAATACTTGATGCATGCGTTGACGTCGGTACCTTCATTGGATCTGTAAGTCATTTGGCCATATATTCTGAAATAGCCGGGGATGTAGAGTGCAAGATAAGCAAATAAATAGTCCTCCTGTGTTGCTACTCAGCATGTTGCAGTCTGTGAAACTTTACATGTGCCTGCTTAAGTGGACTTGCAGAGTATATCGCTTAGTTTTTAAAAAGTAAATGTTTTCAAAATGGATGTGGTTTAAAAAGATCCCTATGAGAAAGGGAATTGAAGATAATATTAATAGTACAAGATGAATAAGATTTAGATAGGTGGAGAGGAAAGGTGTTTCAGTCAGAGAGCACAATGTATGGGAACCTGGGAATGTCAGGCTGGATTTGGGGGCAGCTTGAGTTCCCTTTAGTGCTGCACATTGAGCAGAGAACTTTCTTTCTTCTGGTTTTGTGTTTGCTTGCTTGTTTGGGGTTGGCATTCACTGGGATAATATTCCTGGCTTCTCTAGAAACCCTCACCTTGCTCTTCTCCAAGGAAGAAGTGACTTATGTTTGGAAGTTTGGAAAAAGGGTACTGGGCCTGTCTAGTTCACTCATTATTGCCTACAAAGCCTACATTCTGCCCGAGCTGCTTGTTCATTTTCAAGTTTTTATAGGGACAGTCTTTCTCAGGAAAGCCTCTGCCTGTTGAACTGTACCTGTGACTGGGAGATAAATCGGTCTAATTCTGGGGTGAAATGTTAGCAAAGACCACTGGACTGACCTAAGATACCTTTTCCAGCCTAGGCTGTATTAATAATAAAGCTAATATATGTATATGTTTAAATCTTTATTTGCCTGTTTTTCCTGTCTGTCTCTCTGGTTTTGAACTTGGGCTGTAAAAATAGGGATTTTAAATATTAAATAAATCTCTTTTACTTCAACACCAAAACTTTCATGCTTAGAATCAAGTTACCAATCACTAACTCTGAGAGGTGTTATAGGAGGGTAAAGAATATAAAATGAAAAGTTTTTGAAAGGCAAATTATATATATATATAAATGTTTTTGGGGGTGTAAAGTAGAAACAAGCTGGGACCTGTTACTTTTATAATTAACTGCCATCCACAGATTAAATTCTAGCTCCTGCCAGCCACTCCCCTGCCAGATCCTTGGATTATAGGAAGTGGTGAAGGGGGTGGCAGTGAGTGGATATAGCAAGTGAAAAATGTCTTTGAATATAAATTGGGTTTCGGGCCCTAAATCATAATATTATGATATCACAGAATATGGAAATGAAGAAATATTGGATCAAGAAAATTAACTTTCTAATAGGAATGGAGAAGGCTAAAATAAGTAATTTTGAGGGAGACCACTGAAGGGGAGTCCCTCAGCTTTTCAAAGGTACCACAGTATTATGTGGTCTTCTCTCAGTTAATGAAGAGTGAGAAAGGTTCTTGCATTGGATTAAGGGAGCCAAAACCACAATTCCTACTACAAGCTAAGAAAGTCTTAGAATTTGGAAGAATATACTCATTACTATATAAGACTAGAAAGAAAATCATGTGCAGTTTTCTTTTGGATTTGATCCTTTCCTCCATACAGGAAAAGATAGAACTCATATACAGCAAAACCTGATTCAGTTTTTGAGAGCTTTAAATGAAATGATTTAATAGTTTGGAGCATGACTCACCTGTGTTGTAAGCATGAAATCCTAATGACTCATGAGAATTACCACTGCTGAAGAGTTTTAAAATGTAAGGACTGATGTCTCTGACAATATTTATATTTAATTGCATTTCCAGATAGGAAAGTAAGTAACAGCTGTTTGAATCTGGTGGGTGGTATGTATTTGGAGGTATGAAGGGGAATATAGAGTGTATTGCTTTTATGTTAGAGAAATTATGCTCTTTTGTTTTTTCCTGTCTGGCTTATTAGAGTACAATAGCAGAAAACCAATCAGTTCAGGGAGTTGGGCCCATTTCAGTCTGGCTTTCTTCATTCATAAAGTGGTTTGGAATGAAAGATACTAAGGTGCAGTATTTGGCTAACACTTACCTACCTAGACTGTAGAAAAGAGTTGACGTGTGAGGCTCAAGTCATCTTAGGGCTTCTAGGAGAGGAATGGGAATCCATTAGCACCTCTATATCTGGAAAGAGGTGTGTTGCCAAGAATGCCTGTTTTGTAAGTTTGTTTTCATTGACACTGAATTTAATGTATATCTTAGAAACTGTCCAGAGAAGTCTAAAGTTTGAAAGCTGCAATGTAGTAAAGAAGCCACAACTTGGATGAAACATTTCAGCTGCTGTAATTGAAGAACAACATTAACAAAAACAAATTAAAAACCAACATTATCTCCTATTCCTCAAGCCCTTGATCAACGAGTAGGCACCTTGAGAACCAAAGGGATTGAATACAAAACAGAACCAGACATGACCTGTGAGCAGGAAGTACAGCTTGAACTTCTGTTGAAAACAACTCTACAATGATATCATTGGCCGATGATGAAGGAGGTTATTTTATAACACTCTGGAATATGAATTTAATAATTACATTACTCTGTAAACAACAGAAACAGCACAATGAAAGGCTCTGTAACAACGGTACCTATTAGGAGAATAGGCAAAAATGAGAACATAGGTCAGAAAATTATCTTAATATCCTAGTTTGATCTAGGTAAGGCTTACCTTACCTAGATCAAGTTTCATTATCTTTAAATACAATTCTGGTAAGCTTGATTATGTGATTATATTAGAAACATGCAAATAGAAAGAGGCTGCTGTAGGCATTCATAGTGACAGTATCAAACAAGTATGTAGGTGGGATGAGAATTATATGATTACTTAATAGTGAGAAAGGAGATGAAAAAAATTATAGAGAGTATATACAAGGATTTAAAATCTCAGAAGCTGGACTCTATTAGGATAAAAGCAAGCAATTTGTGCCTAGTAAGCGTTTGGGTATCAGAATTTTAATTATTTTATAGATGTCAATAAAATAGTTTTAATTGTGGTATTCTCTGAGGGTGATGGTGGTGGGGATGAAAGTCTATTAGTGATAACTGCTACTCTCATTGGTCATAAAGGTTGCATTGCAGATAAACGTTTGAAAGCTTAATTCATTGCCTAGAAAATTACTGCTAATAATAATAATGATAGACTAAGTCATTAAAATAATAACACTGATGTCTAGAAACTATAAGAAGTGCTCATCCACTTAGCATTCTTTATACAGTCTCAGAGATTATTTAATGGAAAAAAGCAGAAAGTCAAATATGATCAGAAGTTGTAAATTAGAAGTACATTTAAATTTTAATGGAACATTGGATGTAAATCTTGACTAAACCTTTCAGTATTGTAGAATCAGAAATCTAGAGGTAGGAAAGGTCTTAAAGTGGATTTCATATAATCCCTGGTTTCTGCCAGTCTGTTTTACAGAGTTTTGAAGTCTTTTATTTTAGGAGGTAAAAAGTATTATCCAAAGAAAAAAAAGGATTTCTGATTTTGAAGTGTGTAGAATAATTAGATGTGATTGCTGGAGGCTGGAAGGATAACCAACATTCTAGGAAAGGATGTATTCTGTGTTTCTGAAATGCATCTTTTAAACATTCATATAAATGCAGCCAGTAGAACAATAAAGGGATAAGGAGAACAGCTTTGTTAGAATAGCTTACCAAATTCTTATTCCATTCTATATCGAAAATGAATAACATCCTGTAAATGAAACTGAATGCTCATCAACTGTTATATATGAATTAGAACGATCCATTTTGTTAATACTGATTCCATATTTCAAATACACCTTTTTTTTTTTTTTTTCTGCTTTTGGTCCTGTTTATTTGCTGGTAATCAAATACATCTTTAATAGGTTCTGGTTTATTATTACTTATTCTTCTTACACTTGTATCATCATTTGCCATACTTGAGTAATATTTTGAAATCCAGCAGTTGAGGGACAACTCATAGTTCTGTTGAAGGGGGCCATCATCTTTGTGCCATAATTGTAGCACATTGTTGTAGCACCAATTAGCATGGTCAGTCTAATTCATATTTCCCACTTCCACATCATGTATTTTCTGTTCCCTGTTGTCAACATATGTCAACTTGGGATCCACTAATAAATCTTAGAAAGTTTTGTCACAGGCTCTGTTAGTAAAGTGATGTGATGTGAGTTCTTGTTGTGGAATAATGCATAGTATAGTCTTTTCTGTTGAATGACTTATTAGATGAGAACTGTATACTTTCTTTTTGTATTTAGAAATATACTGGTGATGCATCAGTTCTTGAGTTTGGGAAAATCTAAGTAGGTTGTCTTCATTTAAAGACTCATAGTCAGGATTTTGCTTATATAGATTGAGTATTCCTTTTCTGAAATGCTTGGGTTCAAAAGTGTTTTGGATTTTGGATTGTTTACATAGACATAATGAGATATCTTGAGGATGAGATCCAAGTCTAGACACAAAATTCACTTATATTTCATATATGCCTCTACATATAGCCTGAAGGTAATCTTATATAATATTTTGAATACTTTTATGTGTGAAACAAAGTTTGCGTACAGTGAACCATCAGATAGCAAAGATGTCATCTCAACCACCCATGTGGACAGTCTGTGGTTGGTAGTCATCACCATCATTCAGTGATTAAGCAATCATTTCTTATACTTATTCACATGCAAGTACTTAACAGTAAAAAAAAAAAAAAGACATACTGTTACTACAGTGAAAAAATAAAAACTAAGCACAGCAACATCACCACAATACAACAGCCATGACCAACAATGGCACTCTATTTTCTTAGGTGAGAATAAACATCAGAAGCAGTTGAGGGAACAGGAGGTGGGTCCTCTAGGGATGAGGATGCATCTGTTGGGTGGCTTTTTAAAATGTTTCTTTCAGAGTCATCTGCCTCATTAACAGTGGTTTTTGTCTTAGATGTTTCTGATTTTATAAACCAATATGATTTTTTGTTTTGTTATGAATGCACGCTGCTTTAGGCCTTTAATAAGCCATGTTGTGTAGGTACTTTTTTCTACAGTGTTGACAGTGTCATCTTCATTATCCATTTCTGGAATCTTGCTGGTGCTCAAAAAATTTCAGATTTTGGGACTTTTCAGATTTTAGATTTTTGGATTAGGGATGCTCAACCTGTATGATCAGTTTAATCATCATCATTATTAGTGTTTAGAGAACTGTCATCTGTTTGCATTCATTTTCTGACTTGTGGCATGTCTCCCTTTGTTGCTTTTCTTCTCTTTGCCATTATGATTAGAAAGTAAAAAATTCTGAATTTTCAGCTGTGTTTAATGAAATCTAAAAGTGGACTATAAAGTTAGTATCTTCAGTCTAAAACTTTTGTGGAAGATCATTTAATACTTTGGGCAGTGCAATAAGAAAACTGAAGGATGAAACAATAGTAACAGTTTATTTCATTATTATATCATCCCTTTGTAGGTGATCCCTCCATTTTTGTTTTCTTATTTTAGCCTTTTTTTTAAAAGCATAGTTGGGAGTAATTATGAAATAATCCTTAGGGTGATGAAATAACATAGTGCTTTAAGACACAGGAAAAGTAAGATCACTAAGATCTCATTATGTATCTTATCTTAGGTTTATAAAATGGTCCAGGGAACCTATCTGGCAACTGAAAGATAGAATGAGTTTTATCATTAAAAAAAAATAATTAATCTGGGCATGGTGGCTCATGCCTGTAATCTCAGCACTTTGGGAGGCCAAGGTGGGAGTACTGCTTGAGTCCAGGAGTTCCAGACCAGTCTGAGCAACATTGGGAGACCTCATTTGTACAAAAAAAAAATTAGAAAGTTAGCCAGGTGTGGTGGTGCGCACCTGTGGTCGCAACTACTTTCGAGGCTGAGGAGGAAGGTTTACCTGAGTCCAGGAGGTTGAGACTGTTATGAACTGTGATGGTGCCAGTGTACTCCAGCCTGGGCAACAGAGTGAAACCCCGACTTACAAAAAAAAAAAAAAAAAAAAGATTTTCTCTTTCTTCCCTGGAAGACCTCTATGGGGAAAAAATTACTAACTATACCTTATGGATAGTTAGAGCTTCTCAAAAAACAAACAAACAAAACTAAAATTAAGTATAGTGGACTCCTATGGTATGCTGAAGGCCAGTTAAGATTGAAGGCAGGATGTGATGTATGTGGAAGCAAAAGGAAAGGGATAGATGGAGGAAAACAACATAAATAAGAAAGGCTTAGATTTGGTCATGCTGGGAAACTTAGGCTGTTGGAATTTTGAGAGTACCCTTATTTAATCTTTAGTTTCTGTGGTACTGCTGAATTGAATCTACTTTAAGATGCCTACCTCACTTCATTAAAAAAAAAAGTTTCATAGGTTTAGCTGCTGGAAAATGTCAAGAAATACAGTGGGATATTTGTTAGCTAGTATAAGTATCATAGGTAGAAGGTGGGACATTGTCAAAGTCTTTTACCTGTAATGTTGTTTGAGCTTTGTATATCATTAAATTATGTTTTGGATCTTCTCTTCAGCCTTGATATAGTTTGCCTTAATTGTCTTCCTGAGATAAAAAAGTAAATTTTAGAGATGAGTGTTAGTGAGAACTTTAGCCGCATGTAAAGTTTCATTATTGTTAGTGTGTTTTCTTATTTATACTTCTTTACCACCAAAATATGCCAGCTTTTTGGGAAGAATTACTATAAATATTTTGGGGGGCAGTGGGGATGGGTACTGTTTGCTTCTTGTGAGCCAAAATTTAGAGTATTTCTATTCCTAATGTTGAGGAATCTCAAATAAATTAAGTTTGAAAAGCCATTGCTGATGTTGCTGTGAATTTGATAGAAAGTGACAAAGCCCTTTTCTTAGTTCAGACTGCTATAATAGAGCATGATACCATAGAATGGATGGCCTTATAAACAACATAATTGATTTCTCATAAATCTGGAGGCTAGGAAGTCTAAGATCAAGGTGCCAGCAGATTCCTTGGTGTGGGACTGCCTCCTGGTCATAGATGGCTGCCTTCTCACTGTGTTCTCATATGGCAGGAACGGCAAGACAGTTCTTTGGGGCTGCTTTTATGAGGGCACTAATCCAATTCTTGAGGGCTTTGCCCTCATGACCTAATCACCTCCCAAAGGCCTCACTTCCTAATTACTTCCCCAACCCATTGGGGATTAGTATTTTAACACAGGAATTTTGATGAGCAAACAGACATTAGGTTTACAGCAGCCTTCTTGTGACATATGTAGTCATTCTTTGGCTCATTCTGCCTGTTGTCCAAAATCTGGTTAGCTTGACTAGATTCAAGGCCATGTACAAGATGTGGACCCAGGCGGTTTTTTCCCCCTCTTCTCCTATATTGTTTGCTGCTGCTGAATTCAACAATTTTTGCTCCTCTAGGATACTTCCAATTGTTAGGCACATAGCATGGCATGGGGAAGTGCAAGGAGATTGGGGTCAGACCAACTTTGTTTTGAGCCTTAGTCTGCTGCCAGTTGGGCTATTGACCTTGGGAAAGTCGCTGGACCTCTCTGAGCCTCTCGTTTTTCATCTACAAATGGATTGCGAAGTTGTGATGTTTAGATGCGATGATAAATGTGAAAGGCTTTGACATAGAGATCACTTTGGAAATCTTCTCTTCCTTTGCCCTTGACTGAATTAATATGATAACGATTTCCACCCCTTCTTTCTTTTCCCCACCCCTTCTTTTAAAAGGGGCATTATATATACACTTAAAATTGCAGGAAATTTGAAAATTGTCTTAAAAATTTGTAGTACCTGCTGGGGTGATTATTTAAGGTAACAATTCCATCTGTGTTGATCTTTTCTTTGAAACCGTACCCTTCTCTCTTACGGTATCAACCTATTGACATTGTCCACTAATTCTCTGAGGCTATAAAAGTGTTCAAGTTTTGTGTGTACAATCAAAACTAAATTACATTTCAGATCAAATGAATAGCAAAACAAAATGTGAGCAAACAAAAATATCTCCTCAAAAACCCCAAATGCTTTTTGGTTCTCATTCCTGTTTCTCAACTTCTTTTTCTCTTCCTTTTATAGGTAGCTTCTTCAAAAAATATCCCATAATCACATTAAAAAACCCCACAAAAAATCTTTGGTCACTTTAAAATAATTTCCTTTTCCCCCTTTCCTTCCCTTTCCCCTATTTCCTTTCCTGTTCTTTATGCTCTCTGTAGTCCAGGCTGGAGTTTAGTGACACAGCCTCTGCCTCCTGAACTCAGGGCGATCCTTCTGCCTCAGCCTTCCAAGTAGCTGGGACTACAGTTACATGCCACCAAGCCTGGCTAATTTTTCGGACTTATTGTAGAGATAAGGTCTTGCCATGCTACCCAGGCTGGTCTTGAACCTTTGGGCTCAAGCAATCCTCTCACCTCGGTCTCCCAAAGTGCTGGGATTACAGGCCTGAGCCACTGAGCCGGGCCTTCCTTTTTTGATTTCAGCCTAACTTTCAGCCCTACCACTCTACTGAAACTGCACTCCCAACAGCAGAATCTATGGAACACCATGAGACATTCTTTTTCTTCATTTGCTGTCTTGTTCTCATCGGATCTATGTTTAGCCATCCTTATTACTTTTGTATGGACAACTACCAAAGTTGCATTCAGCTCACATTTACCTTTTGAGGCCTAAACTCAGAACCAAAGTTTAATGTGATTAAAACTAAATCGACTTCTGCATGTATTCTTCCTATATTTTTTTTATCTCAGCTAATGATACTATCATTCATCCAGTTGCTGAGTTTAGGTATAACTTATTGAGGTATAATTTATGTACAATAAGCTGTAACCATTTAAAGTATATAATTAAGTCAGTTTTGTGACACACACACACACACACACACACACACCCCTACACCTGCGAAATTACCACCACAGACAATATACAAAATATTTTCATCATCCCCGCCCCAGGTTTTTCATGCCACTTTGCAATCAGTTCATCCTTTATCTACCCTTGGCCTCAGGGAACCAAATCATTATCTGCTTTTAGTCACCAGAGATTAGTTTGCATTTTCTATAATTTTATATAATTTCATATAAATATAATATGCTGTATTATATTTATCCAACTACCCAGAGAAAGAAAACCGATATCCTATGTCTATACATAGACACAGATATATCTATAAAGAGATTTAAATATGTGTGTGTGTGTGTGTGTGTGTGTGTGTGTGTGTGTCTGTGTGTATACATTTTTTAAAAGGAATTGGCTCACTTGTGGGAACTGGCAAACCCCAAATTTTTAGGGCAGGCTGACAGCCTGGAAACTCATGTAGGAAGAGTCCTGTGTTGCAGTCTTGAGTTTGAAGTTTGTAGAGCAGGCAGCAGGCTGGAAAATCAGACAGGAGTTGATGTAGTCTTGAGTCCAAAATCTATGGAGCTGGCTAGAAATGTAGGCAGAATTTCTATGTTAGCGTCTTGAATCAGAATTTCTTTTTCTCTGGGAAACCTCAGTTTTTGTTCTTAATGTCCTTCAACTGATTGGATGAGGCCTCACCCACATTATCCAAGGAAGTCTACTTAAAGTCAACTGATTGTAGATGTTAATCACATCTATGAAATATTTTTACAGCAATATCTAGACTAGTGTTTGACCAAACATTTGGGCACCAGCTTAGCCAAGTTGAGTACAAAATTTAACTATCACATATGCTATGTATTCTTTTTGTGTTGATCACTTTTACTCAGCATAGTGATTTTGAGATTCATCCATGTTGTAGTCTAGTTCATTTTCATTGCTGACTGGTATTCTTACATGACAGTTGGTTTAGTCATTCTCCTATTGATGGACACTTGGGCTGTTTCCAGTTTTTGGCTAATATGAATAATGCACTATGAACATTGATGTACAAGACTTTGTGTGAACATATGTTTTTCTCTTGGGTAAATATTTAGCAACACTATGATAGATGTTTGAATTTATAAAAAACTGCAAAACAGTTTTCCAAAGTGTTTGTACCATTTTGAATTCTCAGTACTAGTGTTTGAAAGTTGTAATTGCTGTATATTCTCTGTGATATTTGTTGTTTATCTCTTAAATCTCAGCCATTCTATTGGGTGTGTAGTGGTTTAAATTTGCATTTCCTTGATAATGAGTGATTTTGAGCATCTTTCCACATGTGTATTTGCCATTCAGGTATCTTCATTTGTAGAGATGTGTGTTTAGACATTTTGATCTTTTTTAAAAATTGGGTTATTGAGTAATAAAAGTTCTTCATGTATGCTGGATTTAAGTCCTTTTTAGGTATATATGTATTGAAAATATTCTATTCTGTGGTTTCCTATATATTTTCTATTTTGTCAAATAAATTTAATTAGTTAATTAAATTTAATATTAATAATTTATATATTTTCTTAATGGTGCCTGGAGCAAAAGTTACAATTTTTATAAAGTCTAATTTATCTAGTATTTTCCTGCCTACCACAAAGTTACAAAGATTTTTTGCCTGAATTTTCTCCTAGAAACTCTACAGTTTTAGCTTTTACATTTAACCCTTTGCACTTGGATGTCCCCTCTTGAGGGGACATCGTAAATCTAGCAACCCACTCAGATGTACCCTCTTGGGACATAAAAAGAATGCTGATGATTATACAGGACAAACTCATGCAAGTACAGATTTTTCAAAAATGTGTATTTCCTTGAAGTTTTCCATCCAAAAACAATGAAAAACCTATGTCCCATTTGAAATTTGTCAAACTTCTCACTGTTCAGTTGAGAAGTGTTTTTCAGGAATCATGAGTGTATCCTTCCACATTGTCTTCCAACAACAGACTGGACAATAAATTACCTATTATTAATGTGGGAGGAAGAAAACAAGACTACATTGCTTGATTAGAAAAACACCAGGTGGAGGATGTCACACAAATTACTATTGCACAACATGTATCAATGAACCTGCCATGCATGTCGGTGACTGTTTCACATGTTACCACACAAATATAAGACAAAATTTTAATTTTTTGGGATCATAAATGAGTTCCTCAATGTCCAAAATTACATTATAAGCCAAATATCATTACAATAAAGTAATTGATTTCAACGCTATACTATTTAGTATGAACTGATTTCATTTTTTTTACTATTTTGTAAAAAAGTGCAGTCAAGTTGCTGGTAGGTGATCCATAAGATGTCTCTGAGTACAACGGGTTAAATCTGTGATCCATTTTTGACTGTACCTTTTCCCTCACTCCTTGTAATTATAGGATATCATGTGTTGTAGATTTCTTTTTCAGAAAGGACTTTTTTTTGTTGTGTTCCTAAGTAAGGACTTTTCTTTTTAGACTGTAATTTTTGTTCAGTCCTTCATTGTCTTTGGCCCTCACATTAAAATATCCTTCTCATTGGTGTCCTGCATATGGTGTCTACCTTCTTCAGTGTTTTTCCGTAATACCACAAGTTATTATTCTTTTTTTTTTGAGTTGGAGTCTCACTCTGTCGCCCAGACTGGAGTGCAGTGGCTGCTCCCAGCCACCGCAGCCTTGACCTGCTGGGCTCTGGTGATCCTTCTGCCTCAGCCTTCTGAGTAGCTGGAATTACAGGCATGCACTACTACGCCCGGCTGATTTTTTGATTTATTGTAGAGATGAGGTCTCGCCAAGTTGCCCAGGCGGGTCTCAAACCCGCGGGCTCAGGCAATCCACTCACCTCAGCCTCCCAAAGCGCAGGATTACAGGCTGAGCCACCGAGCCCGGCTAAACTCAAATTGTTCATGTTGCTTCCCTGCTGAAAATTTCTCATTAACTGTCAATTTCCCAAGAATTGCCTAAGTCTAGGTGACGTCACTTGATGGAATTTCCTTGTTATAGGATATGACAAGGAGTGGATCAGCCAGTTTTCTGTGTAACAAAGAATCCCAAACTTGGAAGATTTAGGTATGACTTCTGTTATTGTATTTACCACATTCTATTGTCGTTATGTATTTTATTAGCCTGAACTCTTTTAAAATATATTGCCTTCGATGTTCTCCCTAGCACCTGGAAGACCACTGTGACACAGGAGACTAAGTACATGTTTTTTTGAGGGAATGATTGGAAAACTCAGCAATAAAAAAAACCAGTGTTGGAAATCACTGACTTGAAGAGCAGACTAGGCAGCCAATAACTTTTGGATGCTGTATTATTTTTTAGAAATAATGTAATTTTATGCCTAGAGGGACTAAAGAGAGTAATCTGGAAGACTAAACATAGCTTTCAATTTAATTAGGAAATAACTTTTGTTGAACTGGCAGTGGAAGATTTGTTGAGGAGAATGATTAAGAGTATCATTGATTCTTTATTCTGAGCTTTCTTTGACATATTCTATACTGTGTTATTCCATCAGGACCTTGCTGTTATTTTGCTTTGAAACATAGATATCTAAGCAGTAGGACTACATGTTTTTTAGAAATATAGAAGCATGTATTCAAATTAAGTTTTCTTTTTTAAATTTTATTTTAGTGGAAGTAGCATTAGAGTTCCAAAAGACACATTGTAAAACTATTATTACTGCTATTCTAGATAGTACACAGGCTAAGTATCCAGGAGATAGGATAATTTGTCCTTCGGAGTAACTGTGTATTAGTTTATTGATCTAATATTTATAGCTTGATGATATGGTGTAGATTTCGATTCATTCTTTAGCATATTTGCCTATACTATGCTGTGGAAATATTTTAAATTAAACCTCTGACTCCTGTGGTCCCAGGAGGTTAGCTGTGGCTTATACATCTTTAATACAGGGAATGATAGTGGCTAGAATAATAAACTCAAAGGCTGGTTAGAATTTGTAATGATTTTGTTGTATTCATATGTAATTAGATCCTGTTGTGCTCCTATTTAAAACCTTCCAGGGGTTTCCCATTGCACTTAGAATGAAATCCAAACACCCTCTGAGGCCTGCCTGCTCCTGCTGGCCTCTCAGCCTCGCCTCCCACCCCCGCTTCCCCTGGGTAACTTTGCTTCAGCTGTTCTGACTCTGAGCCCCTAAGTTCACTCTCTACTCAGTCTTTGTATTTGTGGTCACTTTTGTTAGTAATCTTCCTCCAGACCTTCAAATATCTTTTTCAGGTCTCAGATCAAATGTCACCTCCTCAGAAAGGTCTTTACCAATCCCTACTCTTCTCCAGTCACCTATTTCATTACACTATTTTCATTGTCTCCATAATACTCATCACCCTCCCTCCCCTTGGCCTGTAATCCTCAGGAGAGTTTTTGCCATGCTATTTGATTCACTCACTGCAGTGTCCCTGTGCATGGAGACACATGGTGGACGCTTTGTAAGCATTCGGAGGGATAAATGTCCCCTTTATAATTGTCCTCGCTGAAATTAAGTGACGAGTCAAAAACAACTTGTGACTAAACAGGTACTAATTCATATGGTTGTCTGTTTAAATTGCTCAGTAATTGATTTATCTTTTCATTACAGAGTGCAGAATTCAATTATGGTAGAAACAGATACTGTCTCTTGTGGCTGGAGCTGGTATGCAAGTACAAGGTCCTGTCTCATTCAATTTGTTAGGTTATGATTTCTCTTTCTATCAGTTTTTTAAGATAGCTGAATAATAGTCTTTTTTGTTTTAAGTTTCTATTAATTTCAGTGGCTTTGGAACTTGCTGAAGCATCATTAGGTTATATGTTCTGTTTTTTTATTAAGTGAAATCATAGCTAAGGCAGGATGGTGGATTGAGAGCACGCCAGTTTGGTGGTCAGGAAGGCCAAGCTCTGGTTTTAGTTCTGCCAATAGCTATCTCTGAATATTTTGGCCCTCAGTTCCCTAATTTATAAAATAATAGGGTTGAGTGAAATGATCTCAAATGTCTGTCTTCTTTTAACAATGTATAATTATATAATTCTGGGTATGAACCAGTTATCCTTGTACTTTTGGAAATTTGTATGGGTTGTATGGATATATGGTATATATGCTAACTGTGCAGATATCATTAAGCTTTTCAAGAATGAAAAGTTAAATTTGTTTCACTTAGGTGAACGTTAACATCTGAAAGGTTCAGAAGTGGTCTGGTTTATTTCACTTTGTTTTTTGTTTTTGTTCCTGGTAATGACTGCAGTAAGAAATAGTGTACATGATTTGTTGGAGGTATTGATTTTAAAGTTGACAGAATTATTTAATTGGATAATAAAGGTTTGTCTTTAGGATACTAATTTTGGCCTTACCATTCTTTCAAGGATCTCAACCTTTTTCTTTGGAAATCATTTAAGAATTTTATAATTGACTTGGCCTAATGGGTACTACTTCAGCACATCAGTTTTACTTAAAGTTCATGTCATTATTCATTGCCATTTGATGCCTATTGGGTTTTTTTTGGTTTTTTGTTTGAGTTGGAGTCTCACTCTGTTGCCCAGGTTGGAGTGCAATGGCACAATCATGGCTACAGCAGCCTTGACCTGCTGGGTCCGGTGATCCTTTTGCCTCAGCCTTCCAAGAAGCTGGAACTACAGGTGCATGCTAATTACCTTTTTTTTTAATTGTAGAGATGCGGTCTTGTCAAGTTGCCCAGGCTCATCTTGAACCCCTGGGCTCAGGCATTCCTCTTCCATCTGCCTCCCTAGGTGCTGGGATTACAGATGTGAGCGGCCGTGCCTGGTCAGATGCCTGTCAGTTTTAAGAAACATTATAGGACACTGTATGTTTCATTTTATATTCTGTAGTTTAATGGTCCTCAGACTTCAGTGTGGTCATCAGAATCACCACTAGGATTATTTAAAACACCGATTGCTGATTCCCCACTCTGACTTTCTGGTTCAGTAGATCTGGAGAACTTGCATTTCTAACAAGTTCCTAGGTTATATCGAAGCTGCTGGCCTGAGAGCCATTACTTGGTGATCTTCTGCTATAGTTTTTCAAATTCTTTATTTGCATGCTGGCAGCCTTTTGATCCAGAGAAGTCTAGGTTCCTCCATATTATATCGTGATGCATTTGAACAGTACCTGGGCCCTCTTCCTCTCTTTGTGGACATTGTATTACCTCATATTATATAATATCCCAAATCATTTCCAGCTTCCTGACAAGAGTGATACATAACAAATTTTAAAATGCCAATGGAAGTCTTAAATAGTGTACATGACTTGTTTGAGGTATTGATTTTAAAGTTCACAGTATTATTTAACTGGATAATAATAAAGGTTTGTCTTTAGGATGTTGCCAGTAACTTATAGTCTTTTGATAGTATGTTTAAATGCGAAATGCACAGATTCAGAGGTGATAGTTTATTCCTGAGAACACTGACTTTGGAATCAAAAAGACCTTGGCCTTGGCCTAACTAACTCAAAGTTTAGCTCTACCGCTTATTGACTGTTTGAATTTTGGAAAACTAAGTAAGTCTTCTAAATCTTATTTTCTTTATTGTAAAAATAGAGTTGGCTGGGTACGGTGGCTCATGCCTGTAATCCCAGCACTTTGGGAGGCAGAGATGAGAGGATTGCCTGAACCCAGGAGTTTGAGACCAGCCTGGGCAACTTGGCGAGACCTCATCTCTACAATAAACCAAAAAGTAGCCAAGTATAGTAGTGCCTGCCTGTAGTTTCGGCTATCTGGAAGACTGAGGCAGACAGATTGACTGAGCCCAGCAGGTCGAGCATGCCACTGCACTCCAGCCTGAGCGACAGAGTGAGACTCCAACTCAGCAAAAAGGAGGAAGGAGCTAAGTATAGGCAGGGATGTATGTATGTGTACATCCTTGGAAGAGGGAGGGTATTAGCCACTTTGTTCCATTGTCTGTACTGAAATTTATTTCTCTCAAAGGTCGAGGTCAAGAAGGCATTCTCATAGACGTTACACTCGGTCCAGATCCCACTCTCACTCTCATAGGAGGCGATCTCGAAGTAGGTCATACACACCAGAATACCGGCGGCGAAGGAGCCGAAGTCATTCTCCAATGTCTAACCGGAGAAGACATACAGGCAGCAGGGTATGTGGTTTATGAAAGTTAATGAAAACTTGTTTTCTCTTTCCTATTTGGTGGTTATGACTTGATAGCTTGCTTTTTATGAGAACTTAGCCATTGTTCAGGTGGTTCTCCAGGAACTTCCTTAATAAGCTGCTTTAGCTGTCAAAATAAAGAAGAGGAAAACATTTTATACCATGAATATGCTGGTAAAGGAAATGCCACCATCCTCAGTAAGCTTGCAGTTTTGTGATAGAGGATGCAAAGGGAATGTCTTTTCTTTTAACGTTGAGTAGTTTAAAAGGAGATGGAATTTCGGAAGAAATATGTTCCAAAAATTAAAGTGAAAAAAGCGTAAGCTGAATTTCATCACATGGGGTGAGGGGCAAGGAAATGATAAAAACACTGTAGTAATAATAGCTAGCATGTTTTTTTCAATACATTTAATGCTGTTAATATCTCTGTTAGGCAAGTTATCGTGTTTTATGGATAAGGAAATTGAGTGTTGGGTGTGTGACATTGAGGAATTTTTTGCTAACTGGCAGAACCCAGATTTCAGCCAGGCTGCCTGACTCCAAAGTTGCTGTGCTGTGTTCTGCTTTGCTTCTCACACATGATCCTGACTCACTTAACTGTAGCGGAGTATGTCATTATTAATGCTGTTTTGAAATCTGCATTTATTTTGGAAATCTGAATTGTGGGAATACCAAAAATATCCTTGCTAAAGAATGAAAAGGAGGCCGGGCTCAGTGGCTCAGCCTGTAATCCCAGCACTTTGGGAGGCCGAGGTGAGTGGATTGCCTGAACTCGCGGGTTCGAGACCCGCCTGGGCAACTTGGCGAGACCTCACCTCTACAATAAATCAAAAATTAGCCGGGCGTGGTAGTGTGTGCCTGTAGTTCCAGCTACTTGGAAGGCTGAGGCGGAGGGATCGCTGGAGCCCAGCAGGTCGAGGCTGCGGTGGCCAGGAGCGTGCCACTGCGCTCCAGTCTGGGCGACGGAGTGAGACTCCAACTCAAAAAAAAGAATGAAAAGGAACTGGAAGCTGGGGCAAGAGGATTGCTTGAACCCATGGGTTTGAGACCAGCCTGGGCAACTTGGCAAGACTTCGTCTCTACATTAAATCAAAAATTAACTGGGTGTGGTGACACATGCCTGTAGTTCCAGCTACTTGGAGGGCTGAGGTGGAAGGATCACCTGAGCCCTGTAGTGGCCCTGAGTGTGCCACTGTATTCCAGCCTGGGAGACAGAGTAAGACTCCGACTCAAAAAAAAAAAAAAGTAAAGAATTGGGAACAGTGGCCCATGCCTGCAGTCCCAACATTTTGGAGACCAAGGCAGGAGAATTGCTTAAGGCCAGAACTTCCAGACCAGCCTGAACAATAAAACAAGACTGTCACTACAAAAATTTTTTTTTAAATAAAGAATGAAAATGCTTCAGTGAGGCATCTAAGTCAGCAACCACAGATGAAGTCAGATTAAGTACAAATCTATAAGGAATATAAAACATTTGAATAAATTAGAAATATGATATTAAGCTGAGGAAAAATTCTTAGTATACATTCTGAAAATTTCTGGGCTCTAGAGAGCAGCAACATTTTTATTCAGGCTATACTTAGAAAGTATATTCCAGAGAAGGCTTGAGGGTACTGTAAACTGAAAAATAGGGTTGATCTGGCTTAGTTCTCCTAAAATCTTTCTTCTAAATGACTAGAAACAGTATGTTCTTAGTGTATTGGGTTAGGTGTTCTAAAAAAAGTATTTGTATTTTTTAGTTTGGATTTTAATTAAAGTTAAATACCATTTTTGTTCAATAGGCGAATCCAGATCCCAACACTTGTCTTGGAGTGTTTGGCCTCAGTTTGTACACAACAGAGAGAGATCTTCGTGAAGTATTTTCTCGATACGGACCACTGAGTGGTGTCAATGTGGTTTATGATCAGCGAACTGGACGATCACGGGGATTTGCTTTTGTGTATTTCGAGAGAATAGATGACTCGAAGGAGGTAAATTTGCTTTATAATTTTCATTTTCAAAAAATTTTTTTA
>CAUYQG010160342.1:0-10450 GCA_963574415.1 Tarsius wallacei | reverse complement strand
GTGGTTTTAATTTGCATCTCCTTGATGACTAGTGAGGCTGTTATCATGTTTCATGTGTCTGTTGGCTGCTCGTATGTTTTCCTTTAATAATGATCTTTAACAAATTTTCTAAAGTGCTTTGTTGATGATGGTAATACTGGTAATATTCACTTTATTTACATTCAACTGTTTTATTAAGAAAAAATGTTTTTATAATGGTAATTCTCTTTATTAGTAGTAATATTACTATTATTATTATTGATTTTGAAAAATACCAGTCACAGTCAATGATAGCTACTTGAGAATTTGCCAATGAATTTTGTCATGCAAGAAAAGGGAAGCAAATAATGGATTTTTAAAATGAACATTATGCATTTTTTTCTGTATTTCTCATAACTTTTTCTTTTATGTATTTAAGTAGTTGTTATTTATTGACCAGCTTGGTATATTTTGGAAGATACGTATTTGTGGCCAAGATCAGACATTCTGGAAAAAAAAATGTCAGAGGAAAGAAAGGTAGAATAAAATGAACTAAAGAAAAGGAATATTATAAGAAAAGGATTGCAGTAGTGGGAAATTGCCGGGGGGTGGGGGTGGTGAGGGGGTGGGAGAGGGATTGGCAGTACTGGGATTCTGCCCGGGATGGGTGACACACCTCATCAACAAGGGTTCCTGCATAATGAACATTTGTATACTTAACCCTGAATTGTACCCCACATCTTTAAAATAAAGAATTAAAAAAAAAAAACAAGAAAAGGTATTTCTAAATCTGTCATTTCTTTATTCCCCCAGCTTCACCAATAAAATTTTAGGGCAACAGGGATCAAAGTGACTTTAAATATCTTTAGCATTGTCATTTGAATCTATCTTTTGTAGGACAGTTTTATATGATAGCCTATTCTATAAACTTATTTTTCTAGTAAAATTATAAGTATTGTTGAATTTTCTGGTTATGTATGTAGTTTATTAAAATATTCTGGACTTTTGTCCTCGCCATTATTTTAAGTTTTGAATAATTATATTTAAAGTATCTTCTTTGCAATTATCATTGAATTAGGTCATTTACCCAGTTGATATTGCTTTATTTTTGTAGGAATAATTTTAAAAGAGCATCACCTGATTAATCAAATTCCATTAATACATGCTTTTCTTTTTTAGTGATTTGTGTGTGTGTGTGTGTGTGTGTGTGTGTGTGATTTGTCTACTTTAAAAGGCCAGCAGCAAGCCCTGAATAATTTTTGTTTCAGGCTGTAACACAGTTTCTAAGAAATCCTACTAGCAGCTGTCCCCAAAATACTGTAAAAAAGGTTTAAAGAAAGACTGAAACTAAAAAGTTCAATTAAAAAAAAAAAGTCTTAGGGGCATCACAGTTGTGTGTGCATGTGTGTGTGTGTGTGTGTGTGTGTGTGTTTGTATGTGTGTGCATGTATGTGTATATTTCAAGAGTATAATAAACGTATACATAGCATTTAGCTTAAGTATTCACAACCATTCAGTTCCATAAAGTAATTAAAAAGATTAAAGTATCAAAACAATTGATGTTATTTTTTAAAGTTAAGTAAGAACTTACTATAGAATTTACATTTCTCTATATTCTAATAGCAAGTTGATAAAATATACACATTATTAACATAGATGAATGAAAACACATGCACATTTTATAAATGTCCTTGGAAAATCACAGTCACCAGAGAGTTTAGGAAGTTACTGTAGATAAAGTTATTGTAGATAAAGGTCATTTTATAAATAAATATATTGAGAAGATAAAGAATGCAGGTCACTTACCTCCTTTTACACACAGAGTTGTAGAAGAAATATCTACAGGCAAGAACAGCAACATGTAAGACCCACTACAGAATAAAAATATGAGGCCCCCCCTTTTCAAAAATTATTAAGAATTTCACAACTGCCACAGCAAAACATCAAAGGAAGCATAGTCTTTCTGAGACTGTGGCTTTATGTTCTGCATAGATCGCACACCCATGAATCTGGTCCAAGACCACTTTGTCATTACTAGAGACCATGGACAAATATCTTCTCTCGCTGAGTCATTTTTACTGTAGAGGAAGTCTTCTTCTAGAATGATCTTCTTCAGTTCTTTGTGATGCAAAAATATTTTGTAATGCTGACTTTTTTTGAAAAGTATAAATTGCCTAGATTTTAATATCAGCTTTAAGCCAAGCTGTATCTTCCTGTAAGTGATTAATAATAAGTTCCAGAAAATAAAGAAAACATATTCTACTTATGGTTTCCAGATATTTTACCTTAACGTAGGAAGGAAAGTATATATTCAGTACAAGTGGTTTTTACTTTATAAATTGTTTACTTAATTATTAACAAAATTTTAAAAATAGATGGAATTGACTGTTTCATACTAAATTTGTTGGGTTAATTATACAATTTTTTCCTGATGAATACAAAATAATACTGGGTAATCTAATTGTTATAATTCTCTCTTATATATAAAATTCATTGTTCTATGATTATGCAAAATGTAGTTTCTCAGTGGATTTTACTCTAGATCATTAACCTTGCTTTGTCCCTTATCCCATGATTGATAAAATCATTTTATGAATTATTAATAAAATAGAATATAACTGCACTTATATAAGATGGACATTTTAAAGCTAGTGTAGTATTAGATAAAGGCTTTATTAAAGGTTTAAATATCATTAACTATAAATACTAGAATAGTACAGAGTGGAATGATTATTGAATCTGCTCTGCTTGCCATCTAAGTGCCAGAAGGTAAATGAAATTAAAGGTAAAGCATCAAAGGTACAATCCTTTATTTCCCTCAATGACCTTAACATTTAGAAATGTGCCATGTATTATCTATGTTTTTTTCCTATTGGTAATAATGAGCCACAAAAATGTGTGGAGAGAGAAATATAAGCAATGATTTTAATTTTTTCAATTACACACAAAGGAAATTTTGGACTTATATTGTGAAAACACTCAGAAGAAATTAATATTTTATTTTACTATGCCATATATAAGTGATATAACTTTATTTCAAATGATTATTCCAGTGTATCATAAACTGGACTCAGTTCTGAGGTTCTCCCAAAATAGCAACAAATGTGTTTTCAGTTTTGGAAGGTACAAGTGTTTAGAGTGTTAATAATCAATGTACTATGCAATGTCACTTTAAACATTATATTTGACAGTTAAAAAATATATATATGTATTAGAAAGTGAGAGAAAAAAATTGAAGTTCATTATTTTTCCCTCAGAGTATTTAGGAAATAAATTATGGGCTCTTATTTTTCTCTTCTAATCTAATATTGTTTTCTACATTAATTTCTATTCTTAACTATATCTTTTTTCTTTTAACTTTTATACTCATTCTATTACCTTTTTATTAAGTTCTGAATTTGTATACTTGGCTTTATTATTTTGTTGTTTCCACTTTTCTAACATAAGAAGGTTTTACATTTTTCTATAGGTATCACTTTATGTACCTCACACAATTTTTGATGTGTGGTTTTTTCCCTAATCATTTCTGATTAGGATATTCTCCTATAATTTTATCATTTTGGCTTTTGAAGCTGTGTTACTGGGTACCATAAACTTTAGAATTGCTGGTCTCTACAGTAAGTTGAATATCTTACTAGCATACATGCACATTTTTATCTTTACCAATTTTTGTGTTCATGCCAACTCCTATTGATGAAAACTTGTTTCCTGGTGTGTTTTGAGATTTTTAAACTGTGAGCTCCTCTAAACTGAAATTTTTTTTCCATGAGAATTCTTTGAGGCCATTTTGAAAGTATAACCTTATGAAATGGATTTATATTTGCTTCTGCCAAATACCATGGACACTGCCAAAACAAGATATTAATCAAAATTTTCTAGTTAGAGTTGTTTGTTTTTTGTTATTAAGCCTTCCCTTAGGAATTATAAGGGAGAATTTTCTTCCCCTCCCCCTCATGCTTGCTATAGATCATGGTGGGTTTTTTTTTTGCTTTTGTTTTGTTTTTATGGTAGGAGACACCTAACTTCTTGAGTGGGCTCTAGCTTTTTGTTAGTTTTAAGTTACAGTATACAGTATGTGCAGGTACCTTTGTGAATATACATACTACAGTCCTTGCTTAAGTAAATGCATAAATGTTTTCTTGTTCTCTTTGGCCTCTAAGGCTTACCCTTTCATCAGCTGATCTGTGTATTATATGAAGATTTAATGTGTTGGTTTCCCGCACAAAAATTTTTGACATACACTCCTGGGAGAAGTTTCTCTGAAACTTTTCAGAAGAACCAAATCTTTTATTATAATCTCATTTTTATTCCTATGTATCCCCTCTCAACCAAAAGCTCAAACTACTTTTTTGAGAGCTTTTAAGTTCTCAAATGATTTACTTTCCAGATTTCCTTGAATATATAACCTAGAGAAGTGCTCTTCTATTTTCTTTCCTTTTTTTTTTTTTTGTTTTAGAAAACTGCCCAAAGCATACATATTTTAAAAATAAATTCATGCTCTCAAATGCTATCCTTAGGCCAAACCAGACCATTAGAAGACTACAAGCTAGGAGCCCATTACAATAGTCCTTCAAACAATAACAGCCTTATTTATATCCTTGCTTTATAGTGGTAAGTTATGAAGTTCAGCTATATTAAACTGCTGCATTTGATATAGCAATATCACTAAGGGCATTTGCCACTTGTCTCTGTTTTTCACTTCTCTAGTATATAACTTCACATTGATTTAATTTTAAAACTTAGCACTAAAAATATCTCTGCATCCCCCTGGTAAGTTTTTCAATTTCTGACAGTGATCATTATAAAACTGACTATTTTTGCCTGCTAGGAAACTCAATCCCATTTAAAATTCCACTGGTCTAAAATATATAGCTCTCTTATCACTTGCTTATTTTTTAAAATATTTCTCTAATGTTTTTTGCTAGACTCATTTTCCTGTACACAGTGCTTAACTTATTTTTAATCATAATTTTATTCTAGATATTTTATGTTAAATTTTCTTTAATCATCTGCAGATTGAAGAATACTACAAAACAAAACAAAAAAAACGTGTGCCATAAAAAATTGACATTATTGCCCAAGACAAATTGAGTGGTTTAATAGAAAAAAGTTTTAGGAAGTTTGTTTCTAGATATAAGGCATTTTATTTGCTGCAAAAAAATATTACTTTTTAGAGATACATGTAGTTTTAAAATATCAGTTTATGCTGTGGAATAAATTATGTTATTAAGACATGGACTCAAAGTAATTATGAGCTTGAAGTGAATATTAAACTTTAGATTTACTATGTAGTTATTACCTTTTGGAAAATTCATAAACTTAAAAAGAATTTCACTAAGCCTCAGCATATGGTAAAGAAAGTTTTAGTTGTTTTGCTTATACATGGAAATTGGCATTCACAATAGACTAGTTGCACCAATTAAAAGAGTACATACAGATGTTTCTCGACTTACTTTCCTTGGGTTACTGACTGATAAATTAATCGTAAGCATAAACAAATCTTCTTTTTTAAACATATTTTTATTTTAAAATTGTGGGGTACAGTTAAGTGTTAGGTATACAAATATGCATTGTTCAGGCACTCTTGTTGATAAGGGGTGTCTCCCCATCCCCAGAAAGATATTGACTACCGTTAATCACACCTCCCTTCCCCTCCCTACCACTGTCAATCCTTTTCTTATAGTGTTATGATAGATGTTCAAGGTCCACTTATGAGTGAGAACATGTGATACTCAGATCTTTGTTTCTGTGAGAGATCACTCAGTATTATAAACTCTAGTTCCATTCAGGTTTCAGCGAAATGCATGATTTTGTTCTTTTTTATGGCTGCGTATATGTATATGTACCACATTATTTTAATCCAGTCTTCATTTGATGGACAGCATGGTTGGTTCCAGGTTCTTGCTATTGTGAACAATGCTGCAGTAAACATACGTGTGCAGGTATCTTTTTAATAGAGTGATTTGAGTTCTTCATGGTATATTCCCAGTAGGGGGATTGCGGGGCTCCATGGAAGGTTGATTTTTAGAGTTTTTTTTTTTTTTTGAGTTGGAGTCTCACTCTGTCACCCAGATTGGAGTGCAGTGGCCATTCCCGGCCACCGCAGCCTCGACCTGCGGGGCTCCGGCAATCCTTCTCCCTCAGCCTTCCAAGTAGATGGAACTATAGGTGTGGGCTACCATGCCTGGCTAATTTTTGATTTATTGTAGAGATGAGGTCTCGCCAAGTTGCCCAAGTGGGTCTCGAACCCGCGGGCACAGGCAATCCACTCACCTCAGCCTCCCAAAGCGCAGGATTACAGGCTGAGCCACCGAGTCCGGCTACTCTTTGGATCTTTACATAAGTTTGCTGACTCCTGGTCTAGTCAGTGCTACAGAGGGGGCAGGGAGGCAGGAGAGAAGCTGATGAGATGAGGGATTTCAGCAAGGAAGGTGGTTCAAAGGACTAAATGTGACACTGAGGGTCAAATACATGAAGATACAAGAAGCAGGATTCCCTCTACCAACTTGTTGAAAATAACTATGCAGGAGACAGAATTTGATTAAAAAGCAAATTCACATTTTATTTTATGAAATACGGTAATTTGAGTTGAAGGCATAGAAGATAAGAGCTGTCTTGATACAGACTCTGAACTAAAGACTCTGCCCTATCCCCACATAATGAGTACTTTTAATGATGAGCTCATAATTTTATACATAAGACATTGCATTCTCATCAGAGCTGAATATGCTTAACAACACTGGTAACTTTAAAAATTTTGCAGAAAAGGCCTATATGGACAAAGTATAAGATTGTTATTAAATTGGTGTATTTAAAATTACATCGTCATGAAAAGTTAGCGAAAGAGAAGTTTGAATGCACTGATGTATTTTTTTTTTCTTGCAACCTGAGTTAAATTCAGGTCTCTCCTATAGAATGCAAAAAAGACATCTACAAGGCAATTCCACTGCTAAGTTACAAATTACTAGATGTTAGAAATAATTTCTTTGAAGGAGAAGGTACTTACTTTTTAGTTAGTTGCACACTTAACATGCAACCAATCTTAAGTTAGAAAAGTCATCTTTTATTTAATTTTTTTGAGTCAGAGTCTCACTCTGTCACCCAGGCTGGAGTGCAGTGGCATGCTCATGGCCACCACAGCCTCAACCTGCTGGGCTCAGGTGATCCTTCTGCCTCAGCTTTCCAAGTGGCTGGAACTACAGGTATGTGCCACCACACCCGGCTAATTTTTTGATTTATTGTAGAGATGAGGTCTTGCCAAGTTGCCCAGGCTGCTCTCAAACCTGTGGGCTCAGACAATCCTCTCACCTCGGCCACCCAAAGTGCTGGGATTATAGGCATGAGCCACCGGGCACGGCCCAGTCACCTTTTTTAAAGGCACAGTTTGTTTCTGGCTCAACTGTGGAAATCAAATCTGTCTTACTGACCCCATCTGGCAAGGATGAGTTCACTGGTCTCATCTGTGATACCAAAGCCCACCCTATAGCCAACCCTAGCCCTGGCACCTCTGTGTGTCTCTGTGAGATATGTCTAGTTTATATTTTCTTTTTGATAACAATCATCATGTGAAAAGATTCCAGAGTTGTTGTAGGTCTTCCTTCGCTCTTTGTGAAAATGCTAGCATCTCTGCTTTATAAAGCAGTATCAGCCACCAGTCCTTCATGGGTGTGGGAGTAGGGGAAGATCCAGCAGATAGAAGCAGCTGACCATTATGGTAGCTTAGGGACTGCCCCTCCACAAACCTTAGAACAAGAGGGTCTGAATAAGAACAAGACAAAATATATGAGGCCATCTACTGGAGAAAGACAAATTTCCAGAAAGGTGAAGACATTTCCTTCTGTATACTTGGGGTAAAAAAACAAAAACAGGTAAGGGGAAGTGATTGGCTTCATTAATCCAACAATAGACACAGAAGGTACAAAAAAATATTACTTTGCTTCAAGTCAGTTGAATACTAATCTCACTATGCAGATGAAAGACCCCTGAGAATGCCTGGCAGTGGCCTTTACATGCACTTACTTGAAATAGTTTAGCACAATGGTTACCTGGTCTACTACCAGGGGGAGTAAGGGCCAGTTAGAAGCCCAAACTTCGCCCGCATGCAGCCTGCTTATGTAGTTAATCCTCACTTGTACCCCACATCTCTATAATAAAAAAATAAAAAATAAAACCATTTTAAAAATGAAATAGTTTAGGTCTGAGGTATAATGACTAATCTGTGAGTCTACGCCTGATGGTGAAGAGGAACAGTTATTATGATATGGAGACAGTATTTGAGGAAAACCTCAGAAACAATTAAAACACATGGAAATGTACATGCAGGCTGATCTGCATTCTGGTTTCATGTCTTGAGCGGCCTTTTTCCTAAAAGCCCCCTGAACTAGTTTTGCTTGGACTGGGAGTTACTTTTGAAATGTTTCTTTTATCAAGAGAATGACAATGCTGAGCTCATCTGATAAACACGTCTAATTTGATTACTTTTAATCAAGTCCTCACACCCAGGGATAGTCATAATGACGTAGATAAGAATCCCTGAGGTGGCTGGAACATGACCAATGTGCACAGAAAATTGAGTTTGTCCATTTGGGCTGGCAGTATTTTTAGGAAGGTCATACATTACGGATGGGAACTTTTATAAACAAATTGCTACATAAATAGCAGTGCACAGCTCTTAAAGCTGTTTTCTTTGCTTCCAGGGACCACTGTTTATAGGCTTCAGCTGTAAAGGAAAGCATCACAAAGTGGCACAGGTCACATGGGTCAGTGCCATGTTTTAAGGTGAAAGGCACTGTTATTTTATTTTATTTATTTATTTATTTTTTTGAGTTGGAGTCTCACTCTGTTGCCCAGACTGGAGTGCAGTGGCCGCTTCCAGCCACTGCAGCCTCAACCTGCTGGGCTCCGGCGATCCTTCTGCCTCAGCCTTCCAAGTAGCTGGAACTACAGGCGTGCGCTACCATGCCCGGCTAATTTTTTGATTTATTGTAGAGATGAGGTCTTGCCTGCCCAGGCGGGTCTCGAACCCGCGGGCTCAGGCAATCCACTCACCTCAGCCTCCCAAAGGCACGGAATTACAGGCTGAGCCACCGAGCCCGGCTGGCACTGTTATTTTAAAGTCTCTGGCCTATCTTATTATTAAAGTCAATCCCTTTCACCATGTTCAAAATAGTCTAATTTTGTTTTACAAAAAATATAAGGCCTTTGTAGCTTCAATTATTTTGTTGGAGGTACCAACACAAAAAAAATCAGTTTTGTTATAGAAATCAATTTTAATTGATGTTTCTAAATGATTCCTTTTGCAAAATGAAAGGAGAGAACAAGTTGGGCTCATTAAAATAATAATATCTGGGCCTTTTTCCCCCTTAGCCACGTCCTTTCATACAAAGTCAGCATATTTGTGGTGTTTCAGTCCTAAAACTGGTAGAGAACAAAGTAATGATTCAAGTTACCTTGCAAGAAGTGCCAGAAGAGTGGACAGGAGCCCTGGACTGGTCAGGAGACCCCAGGTATCAAATAAACATTCTGCCATTCTGAGGCTTGGCTGATGGTGATTCCTAGAGGGGTGGAGGGCTTGGTGAAGGAAGACCATGACTAAGCCACATCTGTGTGATACTCCATTCCCACAGACTCTACAGGGCCCCACATTTGGTCAGCCAGGTAGCCTTGAGTCAGTGGGGAATCTGTTTCCAACTGCAGATAGAGTTCAAGATGGGAGCAGGAGGAGGAGAAGGGCTCACACAATTCCTTACACAGTTCCAGGCATCACAGTGAGCAGTGCTGGTCTGAAGCCCTCCTAAAATGCTTGCCAAGGATGGAGGGCAGGATGGGAAAAGGTAATATCTGTCAACAAAGAGCAAAGAAATGCAACACACTCCATTTCTAAATCTAATACTGATCCTTTTCCAGAGGGATGAAAGAATCACAATGTGCTCTGTATGTGTGTATGTGTATGTGTGTGTGTGTGTGTGTGTGTGTGTGTGTGTGTGTGTGTGTGTGTGTGTGTGTGTGTGATGACTCCTAAACTTAACAGGTGTGGAAAGGGCCCTCCTCAAACAACTGGCTTAAAGAGTCCTTTAGTGGCTCATATGGCCCCTTAATGTTCTGACTCACAATAAGGCCTATGGATGAGAAATACAGCAAACAGGGAAATAGAGACTCACGGTTGCAAGACGGAAATTCTGCCCATACATTTTCTTTTTTTTTTTTCTTTTTGAGTTGAAGTCTCACTCTGTCGCCCAGACTGCAGTGCAGTTGCTTGCTCCCGGCCACCGCAGCCTCGACCTTGCTGGGCTCTGGCGATCCTTCCGCCTCAGCCTTCCAAGTAGCTGAAACTACAGGCGTGCGCTACCACGCCCGGCCAACTTTTTGACTTATTGTAGAGATGAGGTCTCGCCAAGTTGCCCAGGTGGGTCTCAAACCCGCGGGCTCAGGCAATCCACTCACCTCAGCCTCCCAAAGCGCGGGATTACAGGCTGAGCCACCGAGCCCGGCT